>VYZW01027747.1:22752-36122 GCA_013401315.1 Balaeniceps rex | reverse complement strand
AAAAAAAAAAAAAAAAAAAAAAAAATCAATCTTTCTTGCCAATAGGCATGTAGAAATTGAGTGATCGTTAATAGAGCATACATTCAGATTAGTTAAATGAATGTGTAGGAGAGGATGCCAAAATATGATTAAGCTGTGTGACAGTAACATTTGAAACAGTCAATATAAATAATTGTAAAAGGTTATTGTGATGGATCGCAAGCTTCATGAATGCAGGGCTGTTTGGAGAATGAATATTTAGTTTCACATATGTAGAGTTCTGACACTTCCCCATTCTCTATCACAATGGAAAAGAAAAAAAAATCAAAACAACTGTGGAAGTTTTCTGGAGCAAGGGTGAGGTCAAGGTGGGTGGAAAAGAAACTGCGTAGAGTCGTGTCCTATAAAAAACAATAGCTGATTCTCAGGGTGTTTAGTGAGATTTTGTTACAGTTGAGCCAGTCCAAAGTCAAGCTGCACCTAAAAGTGGCGAGTGAGGTTCTGCATCTACCCTTCCATCAGCACCCGTACTCTGCGTGCCCTGTGACCTAGTTCAAAAACCTGAATCAAAATCACACTTCTTTTTTGCTGGTGGAGGACCTTGACCCACCTTTTTGGTAGCAGTAGTGAATTGTGGCAGGCTTGCTGTCACACAAAAGTTCATCCTTACTTAGAATATGGAGTATGCTTGGGTTCAATCCCCATTATATACCCAAATCGGAGATCATAAATGCTAGGTCTCCGATATCTGTCTTATGTTGATTACAAAAAACTCCTCTGGTGTGCTTTATTTGTATGAAATTAAAATATATATTTATGTATTTGTATGGTTTCCATATCCAGAATGGATAGTGGTTACTGAATAATACATTTGCTTGCAGACTTACTCAGCTCTATCAGAGATGCTTGATTTAAGGGAAAATGTCACCATGTATGACAGGTGATTTTGATTCTTTATTAAACCTATCTGAAGCAAATATCATTCCAAAACTTAGGCAGCGAAATCTGAAAGCCAGCTTGGTCTTTTTGTCACATAATAGAGATACTCATGGGACATAAAAAAAGAAAAAGAGGTAGTTGAATATGTGGTATTAGATATTCATAAAATGTGTTTTAAAATGCATTTACATTCCTAATGAAAACACTTTCTTTCTTTAATCCACCAGCTGACTGACGTGTGACAGTATATCAGTTGCTGAGGCCTTGCATAGAAATACCAGGCAATTCTGCAGTCTCTCTGGAGCTCAGATTAAGTAAATCCAGTTAAGTAAATCCAGCACAGGAAAGGAGGTGGTAGTGTGGCTCTTTGTTAAGATAGATGGACAAAGAAAAGAAACATTGGGGATTTATTGAAAAATTGCTTAACTTGGGAGTAATTTCAGGTCAGGGTTTGTGGTTAATTTAAATTGCAGTTAAAGGAAAAAGACGAGACATCTTTATAACTTCATAAAATAGTTGGTTTTAACTAATTCCTCAGACAAGCTTCTTGGTTATATACACTATTGTTCTACTCGACTCTGGCAGTTCTCATAATTATGAAATAAAAAAATTAGTTCCACTTATGTTCAAGCATAAATTTCTGTCACTTCACAATTGAAAGATTTCAGCAGCTCATTTGAGTTATTTTCTGTTCTTGTATGTTTGTTAGCATTGGTGTTGGCATTATTTCAAACTTAGCAAAGCAGTGGTACCTTACTGGGTACTGTATTTTCTTAAAATATATGTGTGTAATCTAAAACAGATCAGCAACATGGTCTAGCAACTCTTAGAACATTAGTAAGCCAGGCTGGTTGTATTTTAAACAGTATTTTCTTTGAATGGTGCTGTTGTAGTTATTTTGCATTATGCCAGTAATAATGGAAGTTTGAATGATAGGATGCAAGAAATACAAGAAAATGATCCAAATGAAATAAACCAGCAGCTCAGCATTTGCCAAACTTTAAAATAAAGTAATACAACAGTGCAGTCACCATGCATTGCCCAATTTTAAACCTTGTTGAAGATCACACTTAGCAAGATAACATGGATGTGGCATTAAAAAAAGTGTGTATGTGTATATAAAAAAATATATATAAAAAAAAAAAAAAAGGACACATTCATATTTCAAGAAGTGTTCGGGGGCATTGAAAAGAAAACCATGTGCTCATCCTGTATGCCGGTATAATATTTCTAAATATTCTCATTCAGAATGTTTCCATTAACTTTTTTCACACTTAAAAACTAGATTTGCATGATAGCTTAGTAGGTTTCATAAGAAATGTAAGAATTGAGCTGACATTCTGTGAAAGGTGACAATATAACAACAACTGACCAAATACAATTAAAAAAGAACCACTGAGAAGTCTCTCTTTCAGCTCGCTTTCCATATTTACAAATTTTATCAGTTTGGAATTACAGATTATAGAGCAGAGTGAGGAAAGGGAGCTAGAGATAAATAGTTAATAAGGCCCTCGTTGGGATGGTTGTGCCAGCAGGAGCCAACACAAGCGAACTGCCCAGGTGCTGCAGAAGTCTTGCACTGTAAGGACAGCTGGAGATCTGCCTGGCTGGCCTCCAGTCTCTGAGGATGACAATTAAGGGCAAGTCTAAGATTAGAGCCCAAAATATAACAGCATTTCCCCAGAGTACTCTACCGGTTTCTAGTTCAGAGACTTCCTGAACTAGGCAAGTCTCTGCGCAGGTAGTAACCCTGAGCAGATTTCTTGTTCAGTCTCCCCTTGAGTCTTGTAAGCTTCTGATAGTCGTAATATCCTGTGGTGAGGAGTTTCCACAGACTGCATGGTGTGAAGAACCACTTCCGTGAGCCGTATGCAACCTGCCACGGCTGGCTTTTTCAGTGACCCTCACTCTTGTGCTGGAGAAGCTGGTGGATGCAGCTGATTCCTAGGTGCCCTCTTTAGCCCTCCTACAAGTCTGTGGGTTGTATCATACCTTCTGCAGTTTTAATCTGTTTGAGAGAGGAAGACCAGAACTATGCATGATAGTCAACATACAGTAGACCCATAGACTTGCATAGCGGCATAGTGATTTTCTGGCGTTTTTCTACTCCCCTCTTAATTTCTATCATTCATTTTGGCTGCGGCTGAATATTAACCCAGTACACCATGAAAGTACCTACTGTGCTACCGAAAACACCTCCATCATGTCAGCTAAGCCTTTGAGTGGTTACTGAGTTATATTTACCAAGTACAGTGACACTAACATAAGGAATGTTAGTGAGTTTTATATAGGGAGACTTTTTTTTAAACACAAACCGAACCTGTAATCACAGAGATAAAATTATAAGAAGCAGTTTATAGATGTATATATTAAATCCATTTAACTTTCACAGTTTTGATTCACCTTATTCAAGACCAGGCAGTTGTACTAAATTGATACCTTAAAAACTGCAGTGTTCCCTTTACATGTAGTGATTCAACATCTTAATAATCCTGCCAAAAATGAATTTTTTATGTGAATGAAATGAAATTGTGACTTTGGAAGAAGTACTTAGGAATCTTAGGACAGAGGAAATTAAATACTTCTTTCAAAAGCATTTTCTTTAAATCATGTATCTCATAAATGCACAAAAATAAAAACAAACAGTCTTGTAAATTCATTTCCAGCAAGAGTTTGCTTGATAATTTTCAGTATTTGTTCCAGCTCTTTGCTCTTATTGTCATGGCTGCAGGGAGGAGGCAGCATACAATACTGAATTCATGTGAACATTTCTTTAAAAGTTTCTTGCATACAGCAATGCAAACTTACCTGTATATACCAAAATACTTTTCCAGACCATAAGCCTGTATGTCATACCACTGTAAAAAGAGAATGCCATAGGATCCTTCACTTTTGTAAATTAATGTGTACTATGATTTTAAAAAACACTTGTAATCAAATACTGTTAATACTTTCCTTAGTCACAAGTATACTAGTAATCTGAGAGTTTTTGTAACCTTCGTTTCATTGTCGGTAGTTATGCCTGTCCTACTACATGACCTAAATTATTGTTGCTAAATTTTATAATGGGCTCCATAATTTAGAACAGTACTTACGACAGTGCAGGAAGGTAATAGTTGCCTATGATGGCAAAAGTTATTTCTGTATAATTGGATCTTAATTATATTAACCATTTGTCCTTCATTTTTATATACATTTGCTGTTTGGTTATTAATTTTATCTGTGTTTATCCTTATAATTGAGCTGAACTTTTTATATGTTGAGATATTTTAGGAATTTTGTTTTAAACTGTAAAATATGTGCAAATCTACCAGTGCCGTGAGGAAAACAAATTTTTTAAATAATCATCTCTGTTCATCACACTGTCGTGTTAGCAATGAACATAAAACTCAATCTCTACTTAGTCGTTCGGTGTATTCATAAACTCTGGCCTTTTTTATGCACTACACAGTACATGGAGATAGATTAATTTCAGCATGAGTAGACAAAAGCCATAACATACAAGGGAAATCATCAACTCTGTGAATGCAGCTGTAGTCCACAAGTGTGCATACACTCCAGTGTGGTTAATGATGCTGGAATCCTCAGTGGCTGCGAATGTACAGAGGTGGGTATGGGTGGCCAGGGTGGCTGAGGCGATGTGCTGCCATGCTCACAAGCAGAGTTTTGCTTCCAGCTGTATGGCCCTGCCCCTTTCCTGTGCTGCCTTTGGTGCTTCTCTGACCTTTGTTGAGATGTGTCCTGGCATCTTCAATTTCTCATTAGGATGAGAAAAGTAACGTTGACTTTGATGCAGAATTTGCATTTTTGTGTGTGAGACAATAATCTTGCTATGGAAGATACATTTTCAGTTACCAAGCATCAGTCTGTCTCGGCACTTTGCTCAAGGTTTAAGATACCCTCCAAAGCATAAGGCCATTGACACTAGTGGCAGTTGAGTGGTTTTTAGCAGTACATTTCCATAGTAACATAAAAAATCTGAGAACTTTCTTCCTAGGTTTATTATTAGGGCTTTAAAACAAAACAAAACAAAAAACTGAGGGACTTCTGCTTTGCTTGGTGTAGCAGAGCTTGGTCAAAGGGAGGAGAGTTTTATTTCCCAGAGTTTCCCAGGAAAAAAGTCTCTTTGATTTGGCTCTCTTTTTTCATAAAAATTTATTTTTAGAAACAATTAAAATTAAGTAGAATTACATGCTTAATATATATTATTTATTGCTTATATAAGGAATACAACTGAAGTAGTAACTTTAAAATTACGCAAACTAGCCACTAAATCCTACCAGGCATCATAGTTATAACTGGTCATGACTGTCTCAACAGAACAAACTATGTACTCATCAGATATTTGGATTTTCAGCATTACCATTCATTTGTTCAACACTCTGTAAACACAGTGTGAGGTTTTTAGTCTAGAAACTAGATCAAATTCAAACCAAAGTTTAGTAAGGAAGTTGGAAAGCAGAAAGCAAATTTTAATATATAAAAAGTAAAAGCAGTAGTTGTGCTGTATGTGAACCTATGTTTCCTGTCATCTGGGAGTAGTAATAGAATCTGTTCAAAGATTGATGAGGAATTTGCTGCCTGCTGCCTGTGCCTTCTGCTGTTGAAGGCACACAACAAGGAAGCTGATACCACTCTTAAATTAAAAGGGATGATGCAATGTATTAGAAACAGAAATAAGGATTTGGGACAGAAATGTGCAGAGTTTTGAAGGTGAAGACACTGATTGTACTTCATGAACATATACATGGACATATGGTGTATTTTTCCTCATGTTCACACACTTTGAAGCTGTGTTTATGAAGGATGCTAATTGAAAGATGCAGGCAGGTTCATAACAGTGCTGGTATGTCCTTTCACATTCTGTTTTCTGCCTGAAGCATTTTTTTTGGCTTTTTTTTTCCTGCAGCGGCTGAGTTAAAATGATTTTTTTGGTCATACTGTATTATTCATGTTTATATGCAAAAATCCCTTGCATAATTATTTTTTAAAGTCACTGGCCTGTCCTTGGGCAGTTCTGTCTGTGTAATTCTGTCTCTCTGCTTCAGACCAATCATAATAATATATCCAAAAGGTTTTTGTACGTGTGGGGAGGGGGGGAGGTTCCCTTCACGATCCAGTTTTCCTTAGGTTATTAGGTATTTGTTGCTGTTATTTTCCTTCACCACTGAAATTCAGCTTTCCATAAAATAAGTTCTCCTAGCTATATTCTTATCCTTATTTTATTTTGGAAGGGAGAGCAAGATTTTGGGGTCTCTGCATGTGGGAATGTAAGTTGGGAGTGATGAAGAAGCATCCCAGACTGTTCCCTGTCCCAGTAGGCGTGGGTGAAGCTCTGAGCAGATCCCGGCTGCGTTATGCCCTGGGAGCAGTGGCTCCAGAAACGCCGTGGGAGGTACCACTCTCCATCCAGCAGTGCTTGCGCTGCAGTTGCTCGATTCATGGCTGCTGCCTTTTCTGTATTCCGAATAATACCAAACAACACATATCTGTAATGGTAATAAGAATCAAATGATAGAAAAATAAAACTACTAAACACAAAAGTGTTCTTTGGGCACATATTTTGGTCTTTTTTCTAGTATGGGGACAGTGCTTATATGTAGCTGCTGGGTGACTCTCACCTCTGGGTATGTTTTCAGTAGTGACAGTATTTATTCTTTAGTTTCTTGTATGGATGACTTCAGCAGTGGGTCTGATAAGTCCAGTTTTGTGACAGGCAGTGCAAGCTGGCTTCTGTTCTCCTTCTTGTTGGGGTGAAAAAGCCTCTGTGCGTTTAGAGTTAGACTGCTTCCAGCACCACAGCAATCCTTGAGTGCTAGTCCATGTGTGCAGAGTCAGGTTGCTGAGAGAACACGAACTCTTAATTTCTATGCACATTTGTATATCAAATTTTAAAGTTTCTAATGTTTCATCTCTTTTAGAAAGTGCTTATCAATAATAATAAGTAAAAAAAAAAATTACAGTCCTGGTTTTGAGTCTTAAGTACAATGAATGGTTTGAGACATAGTCCAATAGAAAGCCAAAATAACTTATTGAATACTTAATTATTCTGATATCCTTTAAGTTAATAACCTTAGTTATGGCATGACAGCTCTGGTGGGTGTACACAGGTACGTTTCCTTCTAAACACTTCCAGTAGTGAGGTCTCACTACTAGCGACCCTTAAGAATTTTGAGAGGGAGAATATTTCCAAAGGCCTGCTGTTGAATTTGCTCATTGTGTGAGTTGATCTAACAGCTGGTCTGTTTAAATTGCAATAGAAATGAAACATTGCGCAATAAGACAGATCATTAATTCAGAAGAAAAAAATGATACTAATATTAAAAGCTACTTCCTGGTTTTATTGACATTTTTAGCTGTATATTAAGGTCCTTCACTGATCCAGCAGCAGTGACAGAATATAATAAAATGAAATTTGGGTAATATTTAATGCCGTGTTTTGTATTAATTTGTTAATAAAGAAATGGCAGTAGTATGATGGTCTACTGTTAGTATGAAAGAGAATCTTACCAGAGTGGTGATTTCCTGTCTAGTAACTGTTTTTTTTCTTTTTTCTTTTTTTTTCTTCTGGCATGTTCCTGACACTCCTACTTGCTTGTGGGAATGAATATTTTGATCCTTGTGAATTGTAGAGCCTATTGTGAAGAATGGCAGGCCTCCAACGTCTCACAGCATGCACTCATTTCTCCACCAATACACAGGATCTTTCAAGAAGCCCCCTTTACGGAGACCACATAGCGTCATAGGGGGCAGCCTCGGCTCTTTCATGGCAATGCCCAGAAATGGGAGCAGATTAGGTAATTTACTACGTTGTTTGTTTAAGTTCATTTTTCTGTGAAGAATAATGTCTGTATTGATTTTTAGTAAGAGATACGGTTATTCTAATGCTTTAATAAATCTCTGGGAATGTAGTAGTCTTTTTCTAGGGTTGTTAGAGAAACTTGGGTTTAAGGTACTGAATGTCTCTTAAGATTTTTAGGAAGAAAGCAATTACAACACCACACAGAAGTCACCCATGAATTTTTGACAAGTCGCAAAGTTACAAAAGTTACAAAATATTCTTTCTTAATACTTTGCAGGAAACCTGTGTGTCCATCTCAGTTAAGCATTGGTGAGAACTACAATAAATTGAATATGATAAAAATAGAGGATAATCATCCTATATGTGGAATTCAAAAAGAACTGTGGTATTACTTAGACTTTTCATTATTATAAGAAAAAAAATGGGTTTTTTCAGTGATAAATTAAGGCCACTCGACTGTAATTATCTTTTTGTTGTGGTCACGAGCTATATTTGTGGTTCTGTGGGGCAAATAAGTTATGAAATTTTTTTTCTTCGCCTTCAAGTAATTTGTCATGTTGCGGCCTCCAGTCATCATTAATGTTTTACCCTGCTTTTATGTTATTTTAAATTATGCTTAATTAATTGATACTAGAAAACGAGAGCAAGTCACAGTTTAATTAGTATTTTATGAATTTTTCAATCTTCCGCCCTCCTTTAGAAGTGTGTGATAAACTGATCTTCAACATTAAGCTATGAGTCTTCAAGATAGTAGTCAAACCAGTTGTATCCTCCTCTGCTCTAATATCACTCATCATGTTCAAAACCTTGCTTTTTTACTGTTTGTGCTACCATTCAAACTGAAAAAAGAATTCTGTCCTCTTGAATGAACTTTAGCAGCTGTTATCACAATAGAAAACAGGTTTTAGTGTGCACATTTTGATTACTGTATCAATTCCTGGTTTCATTCAAGTCCTATACACTTTATTTTTTTTCTTTTTTGCCTAGCCAAGCTTTGCTTAAGTTGCCAAGAATCTAACAGGAAGACAAAGTTTTAAAAAAAAAATTGCATACTTAAAGAAATCTCTGGTTAGGAATATTTAGTCTTTTATGATTATTTGTCAAATCAGATGTATATAAACTGTGGACAGGGACAGCAGAGATGTATACTTCTGTACTTTTGTTCTTGTGTGCTGCCTTTAAAAACGTTCCATACCATTTTTAAATGTAAATTTACCAATAACTTAGTCCTCTTCAAAATTTCACTATGAACTTCAAATCAGCTTTGCAAAAGGAAAATTCATAAACAGTTTTTATTTTTTTAAGTGATTTTCCAGTTTTCTCAAAGCGAGAAAGACACTAATACGTAAGTATTGCAGAAGAATACCATTAGTTTTATTTTTCTCAGGTGATCAAGTTTTACAGGTGATCAAGTGTTTAAATAGCACTCACAATTTTATTATGTTACTCTGTAGGAAGTGTTATAATAACATGTTTTAAATAGCTACAGATTCCTGTAGAATTTGTAATTTCATTGAAGTAGTATGGAATAGATTTGCTGAGTGTACATACATATATGTTAAACACCTCTTTTTCCTTTGGATGCTTTTTACTCCTCATTTGATGAAAATTTAAGCTACTTGTACGTGTTCTGTAGTGGTAGATAACACAAGTACAAGCATATACAAGCATGATTACTAATGCTCTTTCCGCTCCTTCTTTACATCTTTTCTCTGGTGTTCCTGTCATATGAGAATGGTTATTAGCAGGATACTGAGGTTTTCTCTGCTGGGATAATGACATCAGAAATGACACAGTCAAATATTCCACACTACATGAGACTTTTTTTTCCTTTGCTTTCTTCATTCATCTTCTTTTCTTTCCACTTTTTCCCCTATTCCAATGGTGGAAAAATGCTTGAGAGATATCCTTGAAATATCACAAAATAATGGCAGTTAAAGGATGGTTATTGGGTTAAAAAATAGATTAAAACAAGACCTGCCACAGGTGCATCTTCACGCTGCTTGCTTTTGAATGAGACTATCAGTATAAAGATTGGTTGAGAAGCCCAGGAGGGTTTTGGAATTTTGTTTGTTTTCTGAGTACTGAACATGGGTTCCTGCTGTTGTGGTAACATGTAAATTCCCTAAATATTTTTAAAACAATTTCTACTTGGAAACATCTCTGTTAGGTTTAGGTTTTGTAAAATGTTTTGTAAAGACAAAAATTCTGAACTGATCTCTAAAAAGTGTACCTATGTTTAAAATTTTGTAGTCATTTTTGATTTAGTATTCAGTTATCATGATGATTTTAAATAATGTAGATGACTCTCAGGCCAAATTGTCAATCAGCCATGCCACTGATGCGGATGAAGGTCTAGTTGAGGTTTTTTTAGTTCACGTATAGCTATACAGCTTCTAAAGTCTTGCACCTCCAGAAACATTTAACCACTGCAATCCATGATGGAGCTAGAGCTAATAAAGCCTTTTTGGACCTGGCCTGGCCTGGCTGAATGCATAGGCAACTTGGTTGTCCTTGTTCCATATTTATATTACTGGGAACACTGGAGAGGTGCTTGGAATATGCAAAGCCCGCACGGAGCTGAAGCTAACCCTCCTGGTGAATGGCAGTAGCAGGCAGGGGAGACTTGATCCCTGCGTTTGCCAGTTGTGTTGATATAGTTATGGAGAGACTTTGTTTCTTTGTCATAAATATTAGTATTGAAAGGAATGATGTTTCTGTACAGTTTTCATAGATTGGTAATGTTAAGAGCAAAGGCGATTTCTCACTGTTGCCTTCCTCAATTTGAATCATTATTAGTGAAACTAATCATAAAATTTAGCCACTCCATAGAAAAGTAAGCTTTGGAAAAGCGCACCTTGGAAGGAATCCAATATGCAAGGCACGTGATGATTTTTGTAATAATTTGAAATAAGATGGAAAGATCATGCAGTCTGACTCACTACTGACTAATTAGTGGATATTATTTTAGCTCACTTGGAGGAGTTCTCATTTGCTGCACTGTAGGTTCCCTGTATGAATTTCTTCTGTGGTGCATTCCCCACAGCTGAAATGAGGACAGCCTTTTCTTTTAAATGTACTTCCATAGTTTTCCTGTTATATTGTAGTCATCTACAGCTTTTCATTACATGGCCATATGGATATATAACTAGATATGTAGAGTACACTAAAATAAACATTTGTGTAAGGAAACGGCTTGGGTATTCAGTGAAAGCAATTCAATAAATTATTGAACCATTAAAACCTCGGAAGACCATGCAAGCTGGCTTTGGTGCAGGTGAACTTGCCTGTAGAAAAGCTTAGTGAAATTAAGGAAGTATTTGCATGATTTTCATCATTGCTTAATCAAGTATTATCATTATGCACCTGTGTAAAATGATTAAAATGACTAGGTTAATGCCTTATTTCTGGGTTTATGCTGTTAAAATAATGAACAAAAGGCTCTACTAATGCCTTTTTAATTGAATAAAATAAAAGGACACGTTTATATTAGATGATAACACAGTCAAGATATTTTTAAAAAGCTTAAAAGGATCCCTATTTAGAATATAATTAAAACATCTGCAAACCCTTACAGCTAGGAGCTGTTGGGGTATTTAGCCCATCAGAAATTCAGGCATGCGCTTAATGATAGATTTTTGGATGCTACAGCCAGTATGCTGCTTAAAAAATTTTCGTTAGGGGTATGTAGCTTATCCAGACTTACCAGAATTAATAACATCACAGCAGTATTCAAAATACACTGACCATCATCTTATTTAAGTCTGAAATACTACATTTTTAGACATGAGTGGTACAGACCCACTTTGTCTTCTCATTCCTGATTTATAAGGAGCAGAATCTCCTTAGAGCTACATTATCTGCCCCAAATTTATGGGTTTGTGTTACTAGGTCTTGAAATATTCCTTAATTGTGTATAACTGCATAGGTGGTCTTTTTAGTAGAAGAATTATCTTTGTCAATTAGGATGCTCTTTGTAGTTCTCAGTGTTTCATTTCAAAGTGTCATTTTTTCAGTCACTTCATAATACGTACACTTTTGTGAATCGAACGTTGTATATTTTAAGATAAAAAGTATGACAGTATCAATCAAATGATTACTTTAATAAGTGTCAATCTTTTTTAAAAAGAAACGATGTAATTGCTCCATGGCTTAGAATACAATACTTCTTTAATTTCGTCAGTCTTATTTTGCGAGGTTGCCCAGATAACTGTCTCTTGTCTAGCTTCTCTAAAGAAAATAGACTTTGAGGCCCAATCAATGGGCTTATACTAACATGAGGATAAATACATTGGGCAGCGAGTGTCAATAGCTGTTACACTTAATTTTACAAACAGAATCTTGAGAGATGTAATTGCTAAAATGGATTATATGACCTCTCAGAAAAGTGTTTTAAAAGAGAATCTTTATTAAAGAACTGATATAGTGAACATGCTGTTTACCAGATACAACAGTGCTGGCATAATAGCTTTGCTGCAAATAGTGTTTTCAATGATGCTTTTATATTGCTAAAAATAATTTCCTACAGTTTGTTAGAGATTTTTAAAAAAGGCGGCTATCAAGTCACTGCAGAGAATGAGAGAGGTTTCTTAGAGACTTGGCAAAAAGGAGTCACGTTTTGTCTGCTTAGCTTAACGTTAAGGCTGATCTTTAGGGACCACTTTCTGAAAATCTTTTCCTCTGATTCAAACCACCATGCCTTTGGAAGCACTGATGAGTATTTACCTTGTTTGAAACCAGAAGATTGCTTCTTATTATGCAAGGAGTGCAGCTTATTTTTTTTCTCCTGCAGTCCAAATCTGAGCATGACTTGCAGGGAAAATTCTGATGCAATGTGGAGTTTTAATCTAAATCTGCATTGCTACTGGAAAATTTGCTTTGTGCATGATATGCATGCTTACTTTTTGCATTTAATTACAGTACTTTGAATTAAAATACGTGCTGTCAGTGCCTTATGAGTTAATCTTTTTCAATCTATTCTGTTTTCTGTAAAAGGAAATTCTTTGTACTGAGGAAGACTTTGATCCTTTGAAGTCTGCATGATTCTATGTGAGCCAAACTAGACAAACATTTTAGAAGATGGGTTGATACCCAAATATTGGCCTAAAGGCCTTTTTTGTAGAAAATCCAGCTTTCTTGCTTGTTGATAGTGATAAAACTTGTATATTCTCTTTTGGTTTTTTATTGCTGTAATGCTGTGCAAATACTAAATATTTTCAGGTCTGCTGGTGGTAAGGCTGAATTGAGTTCTGTGAGTTTTGCTAATATTAGCATTTTTTAGGGGTAGAGTTCTGAGATTCTTAGTTGTTCCTCAGGTTCTCTTTTACACTGTACTTAGTACAGAGGATCAGGAAAGGGCAGGGAAATTGGTGTCTTTTGAAACACCTCCTTTATAAGTATTTAATCTCTATAGTAATTTGGAGTTCAAATATTTCAGAGGTGATGATGGAGNATATGTATATAGGTAATATACATAAACTCTTTTTGTGGCTGAATCTACAGGATCGTGTTAAAAGTACTGATTTCAGTTGACATGAAGATCCTGCAACATCATATAACTCAGGCAGTCTGTTACCTAAATTCCTCCATAAGGTCACAAATTTTGCTTAATTGCTCCTAAATATTGGGTCCTCTGCTGAATCCACTTGTG
>VYZW01027747.1:1455-21905 GCA_013401315.1 Balaeniceps rex | reverse complement strand
AAATAAGAAAAATAATGCTGAAGTTTGTATAGAAGTCCTGTAAAGTAATCCTGTCCATTTTGTGATGCCTGAGCCATAAAAAGTATATCAAGACTACCATGACTGTGATGAGTCTTTGACTCTGCCATAAAACCCAGTGCACACTAATGATGTAGTTGTTTTCCATCTGTACAAGAGGTGTTTGGTGGAATACTGATTAACTGTTTTCAATTCTTTGGATTATTTTTAAGATATTGTTCATGAAAATCTGAAAATGGGGTCAGATGGTGAAAGTGACCAAGCTTCTGGAACGTCATCTGATGAAGTTCAGTCTCCCACAGGTGTTTGTCTCAGAAACCGGATACACAGACGAATCTCAATGGAGGTAATTTATTTTTCATGTAACGATCATTTAAATTGACAAGAGAGTTGGGGGTTGCTTTAATTGTTCATTATAACTGGTTGTCTTCTCAATTAACTGTAGCCATTCTGACATGTATTTTGTGCAGAGAGCATTATTTTAATATTACTTAAATTTCTGTCTCCATTTGTCACACAAAAATCAGATGGTTATCATGCATTGTTAATGAGCTGTTGATTTTGAAAATTAAATTTGAAACTTGGATTTTTGGGAAGAATTTGTTAAGTGTAGCATTAGAATATGTAGCATTAGAATATCTTTCATCACATTCTGTGCAATTCACTGAGTATATTCAAGAAGATAAAGTGTTTAGTCATTTTTTACTTAAGACTGTTTTCTAGTCTTTGTAAAACTGATGCTACAGCAGCATGGCCCTAACTGCTTCAGCCTTTCCCTCTCTTCCTGTTTTTTCATGAACGGAACTTTACAGGATGGTAAACAAAAGGAGGAAAAGTACCTTATGAATAACTGTGCACATAATTTCCTTTATTTATGAGTCTCATTATGAATACTAGCCACCCTTGTGCTTGCTTTGTTGTCATTTCCCTTGGCAAAGAAAAACAGAGCACTTCCCCGTTTCTTGAGTGTGTAAAAGTTACAATTATAATGATGCCTTTGTTACAGAAGCATGTAAAATTTTGTAGTTGCTGCTTTATAGCATACATACCAATATGCATAGTTTATAAGATTTAAAATCTTCATTTAAAGCCTGATATTGAATATAGGATTGAGGAAACAGATCTGGATAAGTTACAGTAGGGTGTACGTGCCAAAAATTTTTTGTTTGTGAGGCGTTCCGTTATGCTTGGAATTCCAAGACTCCAAGCATGTAATGCTGGTATGATTCCAAGAACTTGTGAATTAGCTGTATTAATTATTTATGTAATTTCTAACACCTAGGGGGTTTTGTCTTCAAATTCCTATATTTATATGTTAATCTCAGGTTTGATCTAAAGACTGTTAAAGTAGGACCATTTACTTGGGAGAACTAAGGTGGGTCTATTGATTTATGCAGGATGCTTAAATTAAGGAAACAAAAAAAAGCCATTGTGAAAACTTGCACATCAGAATGTATGTTGGAGAAACTAAAAATCAAGGAAATTATTTAAAAGGATTATTTACTTTTTGCTCAATGTCTTTTTCCTCTGCATTTTGAAATGCGCATTNGAGGTAATTTATTTTTCATGTAACGATCATTTAAATTGACAAGAGAGTTGGGGGTTGCTTTAATTGTTCATTATAACTGGTTGTCTTCTCAATTAACTGTAGCCATTCTGACATGTATTTTGTGCAGAGAGCATTATTTTAATATTACTTAAATTTCTGTCTCCATTTGTCACACAAAAATCAGATGGTTATCATGCATTGTTAATGAGCTGTTGATTTTGAAAATTAAATTTGAAACTTGGATTTTTGGGAAGAATTTGTTAAGTGTAGCATTAGAATATGTAGCATTATAATATCTTTCATCACATTCTGTGCAATTCACTGAGTATATTCAAGAAGATAAAGTGTTTAGTCATTTTTTACTTAAGACTGTTTTCTAGTCTTTGTAAAACTGATGCTACAGCAGCATGGCCCTAACTGCTTCAGCCTTTCCCTCTCTTCCTGTTTTTTCATGAACGGAACTTTACAGGATGGTANTTGTGAATTAGCTGTATTAATTATTTATGTAATTTCTAACACCTAGGGGGTTTTGTCTTCAAATTCCTATATTTATATGTTAATCTCAGGTTTGATCTAAAGACTGTTAAAGTAGGACCATTTACTTGGGAGAACTAAGGTGGGTCTATTGATTTATGCAGGATGCTTAAATTAAGGAAACAAAAAAAAGCCATTGTGAAAACTTGCACATCAGAATGTATGTTGGAGAAACTAAAAATCAAGGAAATTATTTAAAAGGATTATTTACTTTTTGCTCAATGTCTTTTTCCTCTGCATTTTGAAATGCGCATTTAGAACAGCAAAGAAATAAGGAAATTAATGATACATAATGAAATTAACAAACTGAAATGGAAATGTGTCAAGTCTTCCAGAGAGGGCTAAGAACCATTAAAGGATTCTCTTTTAGATTAGGATTCAAGAAACTCTAAAAGAAATTACAAAAGAACTCAGGAATAGTCATTACAGTTCAGGAAATTCCTGCGTAATTTTTCAGAAGGTGTCAAATAAAAGCATCTTTTCATTGGCCTCTTTAGTTGTGAAACAGTTCTAGTATTTCTGTTTAAGAGGCTTTGGGAAGCTTTTATTTCAGTTTTGTTTATCCAATGCTAATTTTCTCATTTTTCTCCCAAGTTCCAAGTGCTTGGTTCTGATTGTTGAAATTAACATTATTTCTTCATTGACTGGCTCAGTCAATGAGAGCACTAATTTTTTGGCAGCTATTCCTGTATATTCTGTGAGAATTGTCACATTTCCCCCAGATCACTTCAGTATTGATATGGTGACTTTTCCAATAAGGTTTCAAGCTGATGTCTAGAACACTCTCACTTCTGAATTTTAAGAATGCTGTGATTGATGGATATTTTTGGTTGACTTAAGTTTACTTCTTAGAAGCGCTTTGTAGCATAGTGGGTGGGGTTTTTACCTGATTGTGCAGTCCAGAGAAAAAACACTGTAACAATCTCTGTAGCTTTGGTTAAAATACCTTTCTAATCATAATCTTTTCAGTCAACTTTCTTGTTTCCTAAGTGAAAAGGCCTTAAGTGATTACATCATCTGCCTGTCTTTCCATCCTGTTTTTCCCATGGGTCATTTGCTGTCAGTTTTGACAGATGGATAGAAATCTCAGATGGTAATTTTCTATTAATTTCTATGAAAAAGCTCTGCATCAGGAAAGATTGCTAATGCATCCACTGCTAGGAAAGATGCAGCCTTTATTGAACGTCACGGTATCCACACACGAGTTGAGTCTCAAGACGTACATCCACAGAAAACCAGGTTTTACTGGTTTTGCTGTTCGTGGAATGGGATTTTTTGCTTCCTCTGCCTTTGAGGGAACCAAATAAAGGTTTCCTCTTTTACCAAATCTTGCCTGCATGCCTTGGGTGATTTGTGCCATGGAGCTGGCTGGTTCAGTAGTAGTAATTTGATTATATAAAGAGAAAGAAACAATCTTTGTTGTGAATTAAGTTTCTATTATTTCAGTCTTATTTTGCTGGCTTGTGGGGATCTGTCATCTCTAGACATCATTGGGTAGCCTGAGGCCATATTCCCTTTGTAGTCATTTAGGATGAGTTACAGCAGTATGCTATACATGCAGGTTGGAGTAAATTAGTATGTGTGTGATAGTATGTTTTTGCTGTAGTCTGCTGAAGTCATTAGTCATGCTTGAAATCCATTGTAGAATGTATTTGATTAAATATACAAAGTTGGATAAACTTAAACCAATATTCCTCATTCCTCTGCATTAAGATGAATGGGCCTGTCACACTATGACTATATCTTTTTTTGTGTTTAGTTTGGCCAATATTCACTGTATCTGTAATATTTTTGTACATAATTTCTTGTTTATATATGTTTGTTTCTCTCTGCTGAATTGACAGAAGTCCTGATTTGTTTTGAAGGTAACTGATCAGGTAAAGCTGAAACCCTGGAACAGTCATCTTTATTTCTAAGAACTTTGTGTGTATAACCGAATTTTTCATGCTCAGCTTGAACTTCCTCTAGAATTCAGAAAATTAGCAGCCCATCAAAAAAACCCAACCAGTTTTTTAAAAATGCTTCCTAAAAACATGCATACTGTAATCAAAGTGCTCATTACCAATACTGAGTATTAGTGTTCCTGGGATGTTTTGTACATTAGGATACACATTTTGATCCTTAGCGTCAATCCCCACTGCAGTGAATCATATAATAAAGCTGCTTTCTCTGTAATCATTAAATAATTCAGAGCTACAAATAAAATTGTAACATTGTCAAAGAGTGAACAGATTCTCTTGTCCAGAGTATATGAAAGATTTTGTTGGGAAAGAAAACTTGATCTTTCTAAAATTTTCGTATAGAGATATTCTGGAAGATAGAAAAGTGCAAAATAGACAATGGAGATGAAACTAGAAAATGTGTCTGTTGTAGCAGAATCTCCATAGCAATAGGCAGCTGAAATTTCATAACCTTAAGTTGACCTGGTTTAGATAGGAAATCATCATACTGCAATATAACCTAAATATGAAGTGGTTCAGATTTGAAGTGGTGATTCTGCAATGAGAAAGGATCCTGCTCCGCAGTGAAAAATCTGCTGGGGTGAAAACTTTCCGTCCGCAGTAGCAGCTATGGAGATACCAGCTGTCAATCTGTCATCTCCCCCAAATGACAAAATTTAGGCCAGCATGACTGTTACAGGCAGGGGGATGATACGCATTTGCTTCTGAATTTGACAACACTGCAGTTATGGGACTAGATTTTTTTTTTTTTTAATGATTGTTCATTGTTATCGTGTGCTTAGAAAACAAAGAGAACATACCAGAATCTCATTGTGTTGCCTAGATAAAGTTTATTTTGCCTGTAATCCACAGGCTACTAATGGTCCATAAAGCAGTCGCTTTTTTTTTTTTTCTTTTCCTTCCCCTCATTCAGGAACCATGCTGACAGTAGGTGCGAACATCTATTGTGTGAGGAATTTGGCTTCCAACAGCTGTTAGGTTTTAATTAAAATGTCTACTAATCTAATGCTAATATTAATGATTACTTAGTAAATCAGTAAACCTGTTTATCAAAACAGATGTATGGAATCAGCCTAAGTATGAATACGTATGTGTCTGTATTTAAAGTGTAGGTGCTTTCATCATGTAATGAGAAACAGTTCTCCAGATCATGGAGTTACAGCTTAAAGCATTTTCACTTTGATTTGCTGGAAAAGAAGACATGGGCAGTAATGCATTAATATAAATTCATGTTTCAAACCATAAGTGTTCACTGGGGGCCCTGTGCCCATGCACTGGATAGTGAATGCTTCATTAAGAACTGTGGTGGATAAAAAATAGGGAGATACCGTCTGTGCAAATTGAAACATCTGTTTCCCTTTCCCAGAAGTCCAAGGTCTGTAAGCTGTCTTTGCATGTGAACTGGCGGAGGGCCATAACCCCACTGTTCACCAGCCTGTTTCCCAGATGTTTTATCCTGAGAAACAGTTCTTACCCGTCCAACTGTCACGTTATTGACAGGAGCGTGTTCCAGATCGGGCTGCTCCTACCACACTGCTATAGGGTGTAATTCTCCCCTGGGAGGATTAGCTGCAGGGTGAGTGCTTTTAGCTGAAGAGAGAAATACAAAGGCTATGAAGTGATCCTGTCACGTGTGCGTTGTACTGGTCACCTTCCGAAAGAAAGAACGTAGATGAGAAATGAGTTTTTGGTGAGCTCCACCCTTTACCAAGGGTGTGACTGCTTCAGGGGTCTTGACACAGCTCCAGTAACTCGATCTGCTGTTGGTCCACCTGGACAAACGTACCTTCTCCAGAGAAAAACCCAGAAAATTAATTGATGTTGCAACTGATGTAGTGCTAAGATTTTCTGTTTGTAGGCTTCGAATTAGAATGTGGTTTGTAGGCCCCCATTCACATGTGCAAATAGGGCACTCTTGGCTCCATCAAATTGTTTAAATTCTTTAAACGAAGACTGTATGGCAGGACTGATCCAGGCTTTCGGTCAGAGGCAGTACAGTATTTTCTCCTGTCATTAGTTTTGGAGGCAGGAAGCACTGTATCAAAGACAGCCTGAACTTTCAGCCCTGCATCTCTTGCCACTCAAGAGCTCCCTTGGATCCCCAGTAGGCTACTACACAGTGCCTTCTCTGAGCAAAGGTTCTTCCTTCACCCTTCCTTCTGTGCTTGGCAGCCATATGTATAACTCTTTCTGCCTTATTTACTGGATGTTGTGTAATTTCCTTCTCTGCACCTCCTGAGAATGCATAGCTTTTCTTCTGATTGTCTCTTCTGTGAATCTAAGCATGTGGTCACCTACCAGAAGGTTTCGGTACTAGACAGAAAAAATGGAAGCTAGATACAGTCAAGACTTCTTGATTTTCAGTGGTTGCTGTATTATCTCCATTCGGTCATGCTTGGCAGCTGTCTCAACCTTTTGCAAGGTTACACTAGAAAGTATGCTATTATTTTTGTAGACTCCTGTTTTCATGTTCACATGAAGCTTGATGTTTTCGAAATCCCGCTTCTAAAAACACAAGTGCGTGTTCTAAATTGCTAGTCTGGGTTTGACGAAACTGATGGACCTCCTTTTGATCTATTTGATTGGCAGACTTCCATTTCTTCTACAGAAGAAAACTGATACTGCAACGAGAAAAATAATTTCAGCTTGGATAACAGACAGACTTCTTTAACCTGCCTTTTACTAGATTTTCTAGGGGTAACTGTTATCAGCAATTGATGCTCTTTTGCCCTTCTGTTAGGGACCTTTGTAATCCTGATGCTAAAGTTCTTGCATTCCACTTGCTAATGCTACTTCCCTTAGAAAAGTTACTGCACTAGGCAGTACCCTTTCTATAAGGATGGAATATCTGTGTATTGGGTTTGTGTGGCAAGGTTTTGGTAGCAGGGGGGCTTCAGGGGTGGCTTCTGTGAGAAGCTGCTAGAACCTTCCCCTATGTCTGATAGAGCCAATGCCAGCTGGCTCCAGGATGGACCCACCGCTGGCCAAGGCCAAGCCAGTCAGCAATGGTGGTAGCACCTCTGGGATAACATATTTAAGGAGGGGAAAAAAAGCCCTGTGCAGCTGCAGCTGGAGAGAGGAGTGAGAATATGCGAGAGGAACAACGCTGCAGACACCAAGGTTAGTGAAGGAGGAGGAAGAGGAGGTGCTTCAGGCACCGGAGCAGAGGTTTCCCTGCAGCCCATGGTGAAGACCATGGTGAGGCAGGCTGTCCCCCTGCAGCCCATGGAGGTTAACAGTGGAGCAGATATCCACCTGCAGCCCATGGAGGACCCCACACCAGAGCAGGTGGATGCCCAAAGGAGGCTGTGACCCTGTGGGAAGCACACACTGGAGCAGACTCCTGGCAGGACCTGTGGACCAGTGGAGAGAGGAGCCCATGCTGGACCAGGTTTGCTGGCAGGACTTGTGATCCTCTGGGGGACCCGCATTGGAGCAGTCTGTTTCTGAAGAACTGCATCTTGTGGAAAGGACCCACGCTGGAGCAGTTCGTGAAGAACTGCAGCCCGTGGGAAGGACCCACATTGGAGTTCGTGGAGGACTGTCTCCCATGGGAGGGACCCCACACTGGAGCAGGTGAAGAGTGTGAGGATTCCTCCCCTGAGGAGGAAGGAGCGGCAGAAACAACGTCTGATGGACTGACCGCAACCACCATTCCCCGTCCCCCTGTGCCCCTCAGGGGGAGGCGGTAGAGAAGATTGGGAGTAAAGTTGAGCCTGGGAAGAAGGGAGGTGTGGGAGAAAGGTGTTTTAATTTGACTGGTAATAAATTAAACTGATTACCCCAAGTCGAATCTGTTTTGCCTGTGACGGTAATTGGTGAGTGATCTCTCCCTGTCCTTATCTCGACCCACGAGCCTTTCGTTATATTTTCTCTCCCCTGTCTGTTTGAGGAGGGGGAGTGAAAGAGCAGCTTTGGTGGGCACCTGGTGTCCAGCCATGGTCAACCCACCACAATCTGCTCTTTTAGTTTTGCTTTTTCATAACTTGGGTTTCCTTTTAAGTTCCATTTAAGAGTAGTCTGCTATCATATTGGATGTGTTCAGCCATCTACAAAACACATCTCTAGTAATTACTGGAACGCAGCAGATGAGAAGTCAGTACTTGAATGCAGTTTCACACCCTGCACTCCAGTCTCACTGTCCTGTCCAGGAAGGGCAGATTTCCAGTTTCTGTATTTAAGAAGTTGGTTTATTTTGAATTAGACAGTTTCTTCATGGGACTTTTCCTCTGGTAGTTGCAGCTTTGTGATGATGTGAATGTTTTGTGTTAGTAATTAACATTACAGAGAGCTGTTCTAAGGGTCCAGGCTTGCATTTTTGCAGTGATATGTTCTGTTTCTTATGTGTTTTTTCCACTTCCCTTCCCCTCCACCTCATTCTTCTTGTAAGCTGATCAGCCTACATTACCTTTTCCTTTTGGGCAGTTTCTCCTACTACTCTGTTACAGAAACTGATGAAAACGTACAGAAATCTATGTTGAAAAATCAGGAAGGTGTAGTAGTAAATGAGGCAGAGCTTGTTTTATTAGCATCTCTTACTGCCCAGCACCTACCACTGAGTCAAACCCCATCAAACCCTACATTTCAGCAGGGTTTATGTTAAGAGGCTAATGCCAGAGAGTGATGTCTTATTAGGTGATAATTTAGCCAGACAAACAAAATCAGACATGATCTTTTTGTGGTTTTTTTTTTTATTCTTCCTTATACTCTCTAAGCTCACTTCCTTAAGAGCTCTCTGAGAAGCAATAAAATAATAACAAAACAAAACAAAACAGCCAAGAATTTTGAAGTATTTCTGGCATAATTTGTCACAAATTTCCTGTGTATTTATACACTTGATGAAAAGAAAGTAATATCTCACATTTTAGTTTAATATCTCCTTTCTCAGACTTTTCAAAACTGGTTTTATGTGTCACACGTATTTGTTTTGGTTTAGTTTGGTTTCATTGGTTGTGAACAGAACCTACTGGAATGCAGTTTCTGAATACTGTATTTGTGCTGAACAGTTTCAGCCTTTCACCTTAAAACTGCTGGGAGATATGAAGTAAGTAAAAAACCCTGACTGTTTTGTTTTTTTTTTTTTGAAAAAAGAATGAAAGAGCAGTTTTTATTCAGCAAATTAGTATAAACAGCATATCCATGAAATTAAAATTCTTGATGAAAGTATTTTGAAGAAGAAATTATTCAGAATTCATATTTTTTGCTGCTTACATGAAAAAATCCTGCCTGTTGACCTGTAATTCTAATTTTGTGGTTCAAAAATACTAATTGTTACAAATATTACTGAAAAGACACTTAGAAGATTTCATAAGTTTTTCATTGTGCTAAAGTAAATAAAAGCAAAGGTATCTACTTGCAATTCTAGTTTCTGTGCTTTGAAGAAAAAAATTACTATATATTTTTATTTGAGTGGCCATAGCTGTTGTAGATATTGGTGATAACTCTTTTGAACTCCTGGCAGTCAAGTCCTTGCTTTGTTGATTGATGGTAGTAGATGTGCTGGGAAAATGTGACTCCTAGTCCCAAAATAGAGACTAAACCTTAGAATTTAATAATACCAATATTTCACTGCTTGCACTTGGCTCCTCATCTTTTCCTAGCATCTCAACATCAAATCTGACAAACTGTATTTATGTTGAGGAGGGGCAGAGAACATGGAATATCTGTGGTCATTGATTTTTCTCCTGGGTATGAACAGCCTGTGGACTCAATCTTGTGGTAAAATTCCTGAAAATATTTTGTGTACTTTATTTGATTAGCATATTGATTTAATTGATGAATGAATTCCATATCTTGGGTCATTTCTGTCCCAAATATAAAAAGCCCCCTGATTCAATGCTCAAAACTGATGTTTTCTTGAATTGTGTTGCATTTCAATAGCCTGGCTGAAAACCAGCATGGATTTATGGAGTGAGAGGTAGCAGTGATCCTTTATAGATAGGTCTTAAGATTATGTTTCCATTACTGCTTCTAACGGAAGAGGTACTTTGAAGACCCTCTCTTCAAATTTAACAGAATAGTAATTGATGCATTGTGATCTATTGTTTTCAGTAAAATAATAACGATGACGACAACATTCAAGTATAAAGGAAAAATGTAATATTCAGGTATAAACCATTCTGCAAAAGGCAGAAAAAAAATGCACTTTCTGCCTCACAATGAAATTATAGTTACACGTGTTAGTTGAGTGGAGGAATGATGATGATGGTTTTTTATACATACTAGTTTTCCTATTAGGTATATCTCATCCCAGCTGTTAAAATAGTGGGTTTGGTTACAGTAATCGACGCTTATTCATAAAGATGGTAAAATAGTATGTTGCAAGGATGCTATAGATTTCTTTCGATGAATGTATATGCTGGTGTTTTGCTTCAAGACCTCAGAGGTCTACAGGGCTGTAACCAAACAACAAAATTCTCTATAAATATATTCTCTGATTTGGGGTTGGGTTTTTTTCTATTTGCTTTTGCCTCTAGCAGTCTTGTTGTATGTCATAATTCAGTAGAGGATCCAGTTGGCTTCAACTGTGCCAACTCTGTCATTTGACAAAAATGTGCTGAAATTTGATAAGGCAACCTTCAGAAAAAAAACTCCACATGGTATTTGATACTAAAATGGTACAGTAAGTACACGCATATAAGGTTGTATATTAGAGTGTTTAAATTCTCATTGGCATAAGCAAAGGTTTTTCAATTAATTTGTTTGCTTTGTGTATCATGAAGTAGCACATAATACACATTTTTATTTAAAATATGCAAGGAAAGAATACTATAAAAAGTGGGGTTTTTAAAAGTAAGCCATGAAGTTGAACTGTGTTGCACAGAGAGTTATATGATGTATCATTTTAGATCTCGTTAAGCATTCTCCAGTGAACAAAAGCGCTATGACTTATTAGTGAACAGCTTGTGGTTGCAGCTGACATGTCTCGCTGGTATTTGCTAAAACTGGTGAGAAGACTAATTCAGACGGATGCTTACACGAGAGAGCACAGCATTTTCATTTGATCTGTAGTGGATTGTTTGGGCTGTCAGACCAATGTCTGTAGACTTAGAAGAACAATTCTTTTTCTTTGTGAGGCTGTAACAAAAATTTATTGATGGAATTTAACAATATTAACTTTTAAAAGATAAGCTAAAATTTCAGGGAGAGGTGGAGAGCTTGTTGTCTGCTGCCATATAGTACATACCTTAAGTAATGGTTGGTCTGGAAATGTAACTCACCAATAAACTGAAGAACCAAGGCAGTAAGGTTTGCTATATAATGATGCATGCAGCTTGGCAATATAGTTTGTGTTGTCCACTGACTACCTGCTCCTGACAGAGCCAGCTTTCTTCTTCTCTTGCCTCCTAAACTTGCATCAGCGGATAATTACTCACTTTGTTTTGAAGGGATGGTTTTCTGCCAGTTGACTTTCTAACACCACATCACTGTGTCGTTAACTTAGAGCCTGTTCTCCAAGAAGCGATGGGAACATCTGGCCACAGGCAATGAAATACTGGGTTTGGAGGTAGTCGGCTGTTAGATTAGCTAAATGAAACATTCAAGAAATACTGAACTGAGGCTGATGCTATCATCAGACTGAGGCTGATGCTGTCATGGTTTTCCCTTCCAGTTTTCCTGACGAATTGTTTGGTACTACAGGGTTGCCCCTTTTTTTTTGTCTCCTACTGCTTCACTTGCAGAAGCCTGAATCTTTCTTCTCTTGCTGCAGTTGTGAGTGCAGTAGCAGCCTGAAACAGCCTAGCAGTTGAAAAGATTGATGGCATTTGTAGCCCAGTAGGTTTGGGAAAGATTTGTTGTTGCTACCCCAGCAAGAAAGAAACAGTCTGCAAATGGGCACATTTGTTAAAGGATAAAAATAAAAGCAGTCTTCGTTTTTTCTTTTTCTGCTTTTTGTAGCATAGTGAGGATTGGGCTCAGGAACACCTCAACAAATCCTCCCCTAGGGCAATTTTCTAGTTATTTTTTTTTTATTATTATTCTGTTTTATGCAAAATATTAGTGCTTTGTTATCTAAATGTGCTATGTAAGTCAAAGACTTAATGACTTGAGTCGTCAGAAGAAAGACTAGAAAGTGTGAGTATTTCAAATTGCTTATTTTTAGAGCTTTTTAACATGTAGAGTTCAAACATTCTATATCCTGAGTCAGAATCATCTTTGTTTTGCTTCAGTGAAATTTACTGAAATGTGTAGTGCATCTTGGCAAAAAATAAATGGTGAGTAAGGAAAAACAGAAGTTGTTGATTTTAATGTCTGATTTAAAGTGCGAAAACTTAAGTGTTGCTTTCACAAATAGGAATAGGTTCATTCTTTGGAAAAATGTACTTTTTTGACAGGGTTTAAGAGAAGTGAAAATAGATTTTTTTGGATTTGTTGACCAGGAATGAGACTTTCTGAGAGTGTCATGCTGTGGTGCTAAAGTATTTATATGGGCCAAGACAAGCAATTAGAAAGAGGAATAGCTGGTAAGCTTGTATTATGGAGAATAGGAGATCAGAATAGGATAGGTAGGAATGGAATAGAGTTGTTTGAGAGTCAGATGTGAAAAGCAGAATGTGGTAGCAAAATGCTAGTACTAGACTTTTGTGAATGGTTTGCTATGTATGGCAAGTGAAGAAGCTGATACTTGCAACAGTATTTTGAGACATCCAAAAGGGGACCAGAAGTAAAGATATCAGAAAGGTTGGGATTTTCGTTTTTTACTTCACAGTATGTGTGAAAAACAGGAGGTGTTTTGGGTTTTTTATTTGGAAGATGTGTTTGTTTACTTATAATGTTACATTATTCATCTCGCAGAACCTGCAGGATTTAAGTTGAAATGCCTGCCTCCTCCTCTTGTGCCCAAGTGTAAGTAGTCGGTGGTAGACAGAACATACACATCAAGTTACAGCAACACGGTTGGGTAGTAGCCAGACAAAAGAAAAGGCTCGACAAAGTGTAGCTCTTCTCAGAACATTTGCTGTAGCTAGCATTAGAAATAGATAGTAAAGATAAGTATGAGTTGGGGTAGTTATCTCCACAGAAAACAAAGTGATATTAGTGTTACAAGTGCTTACATGTTTATCTGCCATCAAGCAGAGTAGGACAAATGTGATTCTCATTTCAGGCAAATTATAAAAATAGTATGCGTTTCTCAGCCAGTAATAAAGCAAGACTGAGACTAAGCATTGCACATGGAGATAGAAAATGTGGTTTTAAGATGTAGAGGAGGGGGAAATTGCTACGAGCATTCTGGCTACCCTAGCAAAGCAACTGGTGCCTGAATATGTTCTACAGAGTATATTCTGGAACTGGATCAAAAAATAGCTCGTTAAGCAACGTACAGTTAACTGTAGGCATTTGAGCATTCAACAGTACCATGTTTACTGAACACTGATATATTCTGTTGCAAGTTGACTCTAAAGATAACCGTAAAAGAATCAAACTGGAAAACGTTATGAATTGACCTCATTTGGAAAAATAAATCGTAAGTGACATACATGAAAATACTATCACTTTAATTTTCTAAAAGATAGTTTATTTTACCTGAAGTACTTTTTTGTCCCTGAAAGCTAAGGTTTTGCATTCCAGTAAACCTTTGCTTGCTAGAGTTGCAAAGGAATGCAGCCAGATTCCCTCTGCATAGTTGAGGGTCTATGTACACCTCTTATACACCTGTTATGTTTAAAAAAGGATACATAAGATAACATAGGGAGTTACTCTAATTTACTAGCTTTAAAAAATGAATTAAAAATTTAAAAGGTTCATAAAGGGATGCAAAATTAATTAGTGTTAAAAATGGACATTTAACTGTACTGTTGACAAGCTCAAAATCTTAAGTATCAAGAATTAAAGAGCGTAGGGAAAATAATCAGTCCTGCCATTAATTTTACATGCTTCCTTATTACTTCTTTAAACAGCATTGTAGCAGGATCTTGTAACAGCCTGCATTTTTAACAGCCTGCTAATAATTTCCATTATAAAAAGTTTCTTTGTCTTAGTCGTTTTCCTCGGTTTAAGGTCTTTCTTTTCTTTCTCTTTTTTCTGAGAAATGCTAACATGTCATTAGATTCAATTGGTCATTGAAATTATCGTGGACAAAGTCATCTGTCCAGAAAGCGTCTTTTGCATTGTTTCTCAGAATTCCACAGAGGTTTAACAGAATTAGAAATTCTTAAAAATCAGTTTCCTACTGTTGCTTGCGCTCCAGCCTGGCGTCATGCCAAAATAGCAGCAAGTCGTGGGATTAAGGAGAGCAGGTTTTGCCTGCTACTAATGCAGCAATAGCAAGATTGCAATGGGATGGCTGCAGTAGCAGCATAAGGGAGTGGAGGTGGTGATTGCGTCTAACATGCAACTCTGGGCTTCGTACGCTAAGGCCAGCGCTCAGCCTGGGCGTCCTCTCTGTAAAAGCTGTTCAGCACCAGCGGGGAAATGGGTTGCTTCCCCGAGGCTCGACAGCCAACCCAAACTGGCCAAAGGGCTGTTCTGTACCATCTGACGCAGTGCTCAGCGATAAAAGCTGGGGGGAAGGAGAAGGAAGGAGGGACATTTGTGGCTATGGTGTTCGTCTTCCACTTCCCAAGCCACTGCCAGGTGTGCTGAGGTCCAGCTTTCCGGGAAGCGGCTGGACACCTGCCTGCCGATGGGAAGCAGTGAATCAGTTCCTTTTTCCACCCTGCTTGGGCACACAGCTTTTGCTTTCCCTATTAAACTGTAATTACCTCCACCCAGAAGTCTCCTCACCATCCTTCCATCTTCTCTGCATCCCACGGGAGCAGGGAGCGAGCACTCAGCTGGGTGCAGGCTTGGCTGTTCGCCAGGGTCAGCCCACAGCGGGGGAGTAAGTCTCTTGCTGCCGTCAGCTGAACAGGTTGCCTAAGCTTCAGCAGACTGCCTGGTCTTGAACACTCAAGGCTCAAAATTGGTTGGTGTATGGTAGGGTTCTTGCTTTTCTTTTTAACATAATCTCAGTTAAATTAACTGGGTTTTTCAACTGTGTCAAACTGATGTAATTTTAGTTTCCAGTTTTTCTATTTAGCCACTAGGAAATGTTGTGCTTATTTCTCTCATGCACGTCTAATGAATCCCCTTTCATGTTGCTATATAGCATTTAATTATGATTGCTTTCTTTTCCCAAGAGGTGGTTGCTTCAATTATTGCAAAAACTGTAAGGAATTAAGGTGGTATGGGCAAACAAAACATAATAATTTCTGTCTTTCAGGTATTTGGATTTGCAGTCTAAATGACTTTTCTTAATTTTGCCTATTTTAGGCAGTTAGGTAAAGGATAATTATAATACAAATAAGACACTATATATGTGACTTCATATATATAACTTTACATATGATCTTTCAAATACTGGTTTCATAAAAGGCTTCTGACTGGTAGGTAACGATTTTAATATATGGTTTTAAAAAAGAAGGTTTGGCTTGGTTGGCATTTCAACACAGCCAAATATGCATGAATATTGCAAGTAGAGTAGTAGTGTAGTTAGGAGGAAAAATCTATGAAGTACCTGCTGCAGTTTCCATGAAATCATTGTGTTTTCCTCTCAGGAAAGAAACTTTCTTCAGCTCCAAGAAGTTACAGAGAATGGATAGTGTTTTGACTTTATTTACAACATGACAAAAATGTAGGCTTCCAGCACTAAATACTCATTTTTTGAGGGGGAAAAAAGAGTGATTACTGTCATGTATTGTCCATTATATTACAAATGTAAGTAGAGAAAGTATATTAAAAACAGATATTACAATTCTGAAAAAAATTTCTCCCTACTTTTCCCCTCAGGTTGTGGTGCGTTGTTTTTGGTTTTGGTTTGGGTTTTTTTAAACAGACATTGGGGGGGGGAGAGTTGTTGTATGCTTAGAGTAGACTATTGTTTGTGGGTATTTTCCCCAAACTGGAATAGATTTTGGCCCTTGCACCAGTAAGTACTTACATTCAAACAGTATCTGTGTTTCTGCACTGTGGAGCACCAAATTTAAGTCTACAGCTTAAGCTCACTTTAGAACTGAGGCTGTCACATAGGTCTCTGAAGTCAGTCATGGAGGGTTTTGCAATCGCCTATTGCAAAAATGGCATAGGCAGAGCCTTTGAGAATGAAGGAAGGGGAATTCTGTAATAGAATTACAACTAGCTCCCGTTAGAGCATTTTCTGTTACCTAAAATATTATCATCTCCAGTTTTTATGGTAGCTGGACTCCAAAGTAATGAATTCTTAGTAGCTGTAAAGCATCTTAGACTTGTTTTGTTTCCCTTCCTCTCCATTTGAAAAGGTATGTGTTTATTGATGGCACACAGCTAATGGCGTAGTTTTCAAATTGCTATCACAGCTTAAAGGCTGCCTTTGCTTCCTTCTTCCTACATACCCATCAACTTTGTATGCTTGGAAATGCTGCTTCGAAGCTGTGGAGCTAGGTGTGAAGCACCACTTTGGCTGCCCTAAGGATGAGTGCTGTGGGAGGAGGGAACATACAGGTGGAGAGCTTTGGGATACAATCGACTCAGTATTTCATGAGGCCTTTGAGTTGTGGTCCATGATTTCAGTATCCCTATAAACAGACTTTGTTAAAATACTTACTGTCAAACAAGCACTATGGGACAGTAAGAAGAGAGCACTACAGCAGGAAGGTGGAGTAGAGACTGATGCTGGTCCTTTTCCTGCCATCCCTGTCTTGTTCCAGCAGTTCCACGGTTTCCTGCTACAGTGAGATGACAAAGGTGCTTTCTTTAGGGCAACATGGAGCTCTTTCCTTTGTGCTCATCTGTTTCGATAAGCTACCTGAATTTTCTGAAGAATGCAATAAATTATAGGGGGAATTTATTTATTTATTTTTAACAACGTGAAGCCCTTTTCAGTAGGGGAGAGGCATTTCTCTTTTCAGATGACTCTAGCTTCACTGGATTTTAGTTCCCTATTACAAAAATGGCATTAGCAGAGCCTGTCAAAAAGAAGGAAAATTCTTTAGTGGAAAATAACTGTTTTACTATAGGGATTACTGCTAGCTCTCATTGTAATTAATTAGTTTCTCCACTCTCCCGAAAACCATGCAGGCAGTTTTAAAGTTGCCAATGTTTTGAAAAATCTGAAATACCGAAGTTGAAAATTAGTAAAGAAATTGGAAGCTGCCACAACTGAGGCATCCTTTTGTTTTCTTTTAATTTAACTTCAAAATGTTGGTCAAAGTGCTATTCTGTGAACAGTACTTCTTTTGTTTAAAGACAATTTAAAAATTCTGTACAAAATAAGAAATATAGACACTGATTTTTGCAATTCTGCAAAGAAGCTGATGTTGGGCAGCAAAGTAGAAGCTAACAGACTTTGTGCTCTATGCACACCTAAGGAAGTGTGAGGAACAAAAGGAAAACAGGAGGGTCAGGTGCCAGAAGTTAAAGCTTTGCTGGCATCTCTCCAAAAATTTCTGCCGGCTGTAGTGAATAGCAAATGTAGATCAGTCATCTGGGGGATGTATATTGGCACTTCAGTCCTACCTGAAATTCAACTAATTGCCAAATTACATTTTTTCTTTTAATATATATTTTTAACTGATATTTTTTGCTTAGCTGTTGCTCCAGGTACACCTACATATCATGCATATCCATGGTTCTAATACATTACCAACACTGAAAACTTAGCAGGTTGTCCACCAAGATCTCAAGTCTTGAAAGTCTGATGATCCAGTTCTTTGGCAGCCTAAGCCAATTTAGCTGCCGGCCTCCCGGGCTTGCCCTGCTGCCTCTCTTGTCCTGTGTTCAGGCTGCAAGCTTGTCTGACCTTACACTGAACCTGGTCGGAGCACAAAGCTGGCAGGAAGCTATGCACTTTCCCTGAGATAGTTTCTCGATGATTTAGCATGCCGAAATAGTTCAAAGCTGCTGCAAAGGCACGAGTAGAAACACATGGCTAAGCCTGAGGGGAACCGAATAGGGCTGTAGCTGCCAGTGTTTAGGTTAGCTCGGGATGCCCAGAATTCAAAGCTGGAGGTGGTAGGTAAGATAGAATAGGGTAACGTCAAGAAGAGCTTACTGCCGTCAGGTCAGTATTGATTAAATCTGAGGTCCGCCAGCAGAAATCTGGAGATTCCCTCTTCTGCTGGAGAAAAGTGTGAAAACAGTGGTGGTTCCAGAGATGTCCTCTTAACTTCAGGGTAGAATCGGTGGGGGTGGATTTGTATAGTTTGATGCTGAGCGTGATTTTCCTTTACTTGGATAAGCTACCTTCACTGAAAAACAATTCCTGCTGTTCTGGAAATTACTTCCCATTTTTTGTGAGTCTGGATATGTTGCCCTTGTATCTCACTTTAAGAGAATATTTGGTATTTCATTTTCTGGCATGTTTGAGATGAAAGCCAAACAGAATCTGATGTAGGGAAAACTGCATTTATATAATGGCAGTCTGGTTTTCTAAAGACCGTATACAAAAGAGCTTGAAATAGAAAAATGTATTAACATTTGCAATGGTTTGGCTCAATAACGAAGTGATTCTGTTTTGTAAGGCTGGAAAAATGGAAGTTGAAGCAACTTTATAACTTTTAGTAGTCAGAGAAAAGGAGAGAGATATTTTGAATTGTGGAGATCTCTTGTTATTATAATGTAATTATTATATGAAAAGAAATGTATTTACCAGCCTCTGAATTCTCAGTTTCTGGTATTCCAGGTATGCATAAGTATTCAAGTAAACTCAGTACATTTATCCACGATGTAATTAATTACATTATAATATTCCTCTTGTTAAAGTAATGAGTTTGTAAAGCACTGAAATTTTGAACCGGTTATCTAAGCAATTTGAAGCATTATTAGAAGAGAATGTTTTTAAAAATAATTTCTGTGAAATTACTTATTTTTCATTTGTATAAATATTTCGGTTTTAAATAGCAAAACAGTAACACTACAGGTGTTAAAAGATTTTTCAGGAAATTCTGAATTATACTTGACCCTTCTCTTTTTAACATTATTTACTGCAGGATTTGAACAAGCGTTTGTCCCTGCCTGCTGACATCAGGATACCTGATGGCTATCTTGAAAAGTTGCAGATTAACAGCCCGCCATTTGATCAGCCAATGAGTCGACGTTCTCGCAGAGCATCACTAGTAAGTGTAATGCATCTGCTATGCTAAACCAACCTCTGAGTTCTTCAGATTCCATTTAATGCAAATGTCTGTATACCATAGGTATGATTCAACTTGGTTTACACCTTGGCTTTTATGTCCTGAAGTTCAGTGTGCACCTGTCAATATCTATTGAAGAATTTCACCCTTCCTTTCATTTTTCTTCTGCAAACTTGGCCCTGTCATTTTTCAGTGAAGGTGTTGACCATTGAAATCGGTGGCTAAACTCAACTCCCAAAGTGCATATTTAAATCCTTTTGCTTTTTAGAACAGAGATGATCTGTTTGAGCAAATAGGCCACGTAATCTTAGGTCAAGGCTGAGGGTAGGAAGGCCCTAAAGCAGCATATGAATATGAATAATATGAAGCCAGGTCTGCCTCACTGTTCTTTTTGTATTTGATAAATTTTCTTTCTCAGAATTGCTGTTGAGATGATAGGTTTTTATTATGTTATTTTTTTAAAAAAGCATAGGTGGATTCCTAAGAATACGAATGAATAAATTCGCATATACGTTTTTAGATTATTGGGCTATTTTAAAAAATAAGTCTTTCCTTGGAGATGGCAGAATGAGGATTCCTATAGTGTAATTAGAGTATAAATGCTAGCAATCCCGGATACTCATGTAAAATATGCACATCCATTAAATAGTCCAAAAAAATTTCTTATTTTTACAGAAATTGTTACATTTCAATCATAATTTGATCTGTCAGTTTTCTTAATGTTAATCAAGGTCTTAAAGAATTGCTAGACCATTACTGACTTCCCGAGCAAATTCATTGGTGAGAAATTCTTTGCAGAGAAAAACTGGGTAGGTTTATGAAATCCACATTGTTCTTTGTTTTCTTAATTTAATGGCTTATTTGCTGAAAAACAAATACGGAAGTACATGTAGTGAATTAGTTTTATTACCTGTGAAATATCTTTATTTTATTCTTTGTGAATTAATAATGTCTATAACAAAGCAATGGTTGCATTTTATCATGTATTTTTCCCCNCCCCAAACCTTCTCTTTTCAGATGCTGGTGAAGTACCTTTTCAGTAGAACCTTTTCAGTGTCAGAATATAGTACTTGGGGGCTGGGTGCGGTGGTTCCTGTGTATCTAAATCCCCTTGCTCTTTTGATGGTGAGCCCTGAGAGCAGTTGTTCTGTCCTCTTTACCTTCTAGAAGACAGACAGAAAAACAGTGCCCTCTAATGAATATGGTGTGTGTATGGAATCAGCTTCCTGTCACAAGGTTGTTTTGTTTTGCCTTTTAAAAATGCTTTCAGGGCTTAAAAGTCCAAAATGAAACCTGCCA
>VYZW01027738.1:992-12383 GCA_013401315.1 Balaeniceps rex | reverse complement strand
ATCTCAAAACCAGTCATGGTGTACTTTTACTCCAGCCATTCAAAAAATGACACTCAAAATTAACATACCCAGATTCCCAAAGACCTAGTGGTGCAGAATCTCTTTAACCATAAGACGCCTATAACTAATATGGTACAACAGCCTTCAGGAAAATCACGAGCAAAGGATTAAGTTTTAACCAGCACACTTTCACTAAAAACAAAGTCGGGGGGGGAACAGGAGCAGAAGAAAAACATCATAAGCTGGCAGCAACCGATCTAACCACTATTTCTAAGGCAAGTACCAGCAGTAACTGCAAAGACATAGTTTGATTACTACACATGAAGATGTCATTATCTTCAGACAAAAGAAAAATCCTTTTTGTTTTCCCTATGGTTCCTCCCCAAAGCTCAGAGAGGTGACGTGTTCTGACTTAGCCAGATGGATTTCCTTTATTGATTTCTTTCAGGTCAGTCTCCATAGAAGACTTAATGTAGCTTTACCTCTGGCTAAGTCCACCCAGACCTCAAGTAGCCTGGCCTAGCTACAGAATTCTGACAACCGAGACACCTGCCAACATGTTGTAAAACAGAAATTTCATTTTGGATTCCTAAATCTGCATCCAGTCATTTACACAACAGATAGGAATATTAGTTCCCACAATGACCAGCCAGTATAGTTATCACTGAATTAAACATGACAGAAATTATGGCCAGCTGTTTAGAGTTTCTTTTTAACAATGACATTTCATTATTCATTTGGCACAGTCATATATGAATTATATCTTCAAGGATATCTCAAAATGCTTTGGCAAGTCCTTGAAAACAGCACTACAATATTTCATGGACATTAAGTTTTGAAGCATTGATCAGCTTTCTGGAAAAAACAGCTTTCAGTCACATTACTCAAAATACATCATTTTTTAAGTGCCAAGACCAACAAAAGCATTGAATCCCAAGTACTCCCTGCCTGAGGTGTGCTGCTGGCTGAGAAAATCCTGGGGAGACCAGCAGCAGCCAGTTCACAATATACAACATTCTCAGTTGTGTCCAATCCATAGCTCTACAAACTGAAGTATCAGCATGGCTGTGCAAGAACAGCATTAGAACATGTTCTCAGCCAACACTGCACCTTTCTGCATCACCTCCAGCAGTTGCTCCAGAACATTCCTGTATTTTACAACTTGCACGTTTGCACAGGCTGAAGATCTGAGTGGTCAACTGCTCAGCTTTTTCCTTCCCTCTTTCCTCCTCTTGTAAAAGGTCCCCACTGTTTCCCAGTGTTCTGGGTATCAATTATTCTGAACAGATTAAAGGCGCACACTTTCATGTTTTCCTAAAATCAGCCAGGCTTTGTGAGGGATGGAATTCTCCTCTTCTTAGATGGGAAGGTACTGCAAATGCAGAACCTGACTGTGGGAGAGCAAGTGGGGTGGGGGTAGGAGTGAAGTTACTGTCCTGAAATGGTGCAGTTATTCACTAAATCAGCTCCTTTTCCCAAATTACAATAGCAAGTGCATCATTACTGATTCAGGAAGCCAGAAGGCTGCTTTGTCGTGAAATGATCTTCACGCCTTGAGCAAGCATTTTCCCTGCCCTAAATGCTTATTTATAATCTTGCTTACAGAAAAATACAAGCTGTACTGCACAATAAGTAAGAGCTCTGCCATAATTGCTGTGAACCTTAAGGTTTGGCAGTTCTGCCATGTTGTGTACAGGCAATCAAGTGCCTGTCCCACTTTGGGAAAGACACCATAAATGCTAAGCTAGCTGGAAGATCATACCTGGTATTGATAAAATCATTAATCAATATAAGGATGTTGTAGTATGTTTTAGTACGTTACATCTTTTGATAAAGATGTTTAGATAAAAAAAACCTTTATTTGAACTTACCATACCACCTCTTGACAGGCTGAGGCACAACAGAGGATTTATTTGGGATGGAAGGGTTCTTAAACAGTAATTCACGAAAGAATTCTAAGGTGCATGGACAAGTAAGGTGATTTCAGGGATGGCATGTGAGCCAGGTGAAAATGGCTAACTCTTCAAATGCACATGCAACAACCTACACAGAGCCTGTCTCCAGCACAATTGCTATTTTCAGGTTGCAGGAAGGGTTAAAGCTTTCAGAAAGGCTCAGCAGAGCAAAATGAAGAGTTGACTGCATTCTCTACCCATACATTTAAAACATTAAGGTGGTTTTCTTGTTGAGTGTTAAGTTGTAAGCCTGGGAAAATACATCATTGATTATCACAAGAAACCAAACACATATGTCTTGCCCTCCTTCTTTTTCAGAATTTGACAGCTGAACTCTAAATTCTAACTAGATATGACCACAAACACAGAAACTGCAATTAAGTTCTGTGCAGTCATGTTCAAAGTCCTCAGTTTTCCTTATTATCCTTTTTACAGAGGAGTCTATGGTCACTTGAAACAGACTGCCAAACATAATCCTAGTACTGATTAATTTAAACCCACTATCACAGCTACAAAGTGGCTCTCAGAAAAACTCTGTTTACTGAGTACTATACTTTTGGTACTAATTCACTGTTCTTGCTCTATTGCAAGATTGAATCATGCTTGAACTTTTACTATACATATGCATCATTTATGGCGATCAATACTTAAGTTCTTCATTTGCTGCAAACCATCACTTTTTGGAACCTGCACAGGGTGGTGAATATTTAAGCAGAAACATAACCATGAGGATGACAATATTTCTCGGAACTGTGTGATTCCAGTCTTGCACAGAGTTCACCTACAAAGGAAAGCTCAGTTTAATTTAGTACCTGGTTTTGACAAGCCCAATATCATATAATGAAAATTAGGAATTGAACTCATTAATGATTCCGGTCTGCTGTAACACCAGGTTTCATACTTTTGACCAAACTTCTGTAAACTGAAACAACTGGCTGTGATATTAATTAAAAAAAAAAATCTTTCATCTTTAGGTTTTAAAATCTAAAACACTGAAGGAGATAAAGTAGAATGGAGAATAATGAGGACAAGGCATAGCATGTTTTAGGAAGAGTGGGTTTTAGTGTATTTTAAAAGATGGTTATATGAACATATTTAAAGCACAGTTAATAAGAGATTTGACTTATAAACATAGACACAATGTTTGTGGTAAAACAAGGCATGGCTGCATTTCATTATTTCAAGAGGTACTTAAGAAACTCCACTACTAGTGACTTTGACTTGACTTCACACCAACAAACAACTGGCCTGCATTAGTTAAGAAAAACACAGCATGCTTGGATAAGGGGTAAAGAGTAAAACTGTAAATATTGCCTAGTTTCACTATGGGCTTGTATTTGACAACAGTGCACAGATCACAGGAGGAAGCTCCTGTTCTCAGACCACCCGCTGCCCTGTGCTGGCACAGCTGTTTGTGCAGCTCCACGCATGCTGTAATGCCACACGATAGTTCAGCTCCCCGATTCAGGCTGTCAGACACCCAGGTGTGCAGGCACAATGCAGTGGGAGACCCAAAGGCACTAACTGTCCTAGGGCCACTTCAACTCACTCTGCTTTCAGACACGAAGTACTCGCATAACCTGTACCGGAACAGAAATCAACATTTCATTTCCTTCTGTGAAAAGTTTCACTGCTTTGAACTTGGTCACCCAGACTGGCTCATCATTAGCCAAGTATCTTGCAAAGAAATCTTCCCACAGCATTTTAAAAGATTAAGTAGAAAGGCTTAGGAACAAACACTCCCACTTGAATAGCTGAAAACCCCTGAAATTTCCTCAAATTAAGTTTTTTATCTTTACTTTCTTTTGGAAAGTCCAAAAGTTGGTTACCTCTCATGTGCTTTATTCCATACAGTGTTAAAATATGAATTGAGCTAGAAATATCATTATTATTACTACAGAGAAAAAGTACTGCTCTTAGGGAAGATGGGGTACAATATTTCATTTGTCAATACAGTTAGTTTCCTTTATACTTCTTTAAAAAAGAGAAGCGTAAGAAAACAAAAAAAACAGGAACTGCACTGTAGCACTGAATGAAAGCAGGAATACTTTCACATCCACAGCCATACTCTGCAGCAAGTGCCATTCAATAGCAGCATTGGTCTCACTGACCCCATATACATGAGGACATTTAAATAGCATTACTGTTGAGCAGCAATGTCAGAACATTTCTGTAGGAGTTGAGAACATACCCTATGATCAGACATTCCCTCAAATTCTTGTTACACTTTGTACTCCTGTTTTAACAATGAGCTTTCACAACTGTCCAAGACATGACAGTAGCATATTAATACCATAAGAGTTAGCAGTTTTAGCTTAATAAAAATATCACACTATTTCTACTGATATTTCTTAATACTTATTTCATTTTTAGTTTAGCTAATGCACAAGTCTTTTTTTAATCCTATGAAAATATCTGGTGCATGAACAAAAACAGACATGCTTTTTGCATACCATCAGTTTCTGCAAATTTCTGAATATCAGCCAGAGTTTTTAGTTCTTTTCTTGGGCAAGCTGATACACACAAAGCAAGAGACTTGATCCTCTGATGTACTAGATCAATGTTACATGGATCCAAGAAGAACACGTACCTAGGGAAGAAAAAAAGGCAAATTACTTCTATTTTAATTAACAATTACACCGAACAAAATCAATTTCATTTCAAACTAAAGGATTCAGCCAAGACTAACCTTCAATCTACCAAGAAACACAGGAAATGTGCTATTATCATAATTGTGTGGGTCAAAAGAATTCATGTACTCAACATACGCACCACAAATATATGAATATTTATATACTTCCAGATCACACAGAAAGGATGTTTAACTCTACCAGATTCAAGTCCATTCAAATGGTGCTGTTCATAAAAATAGCACCACTTCTACCATGCCTCTTCACAGATACGAGTCTAAATAACCACAAATAAAGCTTCACTCCAACCTTAAACTTGACTTCAAGATTTCCAACTTTTTCCAGAAAGACCCAACAAACCCCATAAGGTTACACTTATGCTGCAAAAAGGACAAAGTCCATAGCTATTTTAATGAATACACATGATACCAGTAATTAAGAACAGCTTTTCAGTTTAGATTGATTTTCCACACCACTGGCCCATATGACTGAGCAGATTACTTTAGTATTTATTTTGAAATAAAAATTGTTCAGATATTTCAAGTAGAACTATCTAATGTTCGAGTGCAGTATTTCAAAGAGATTCCATTTGCTAACTTTCCGTGATGAGTCACTGCCATTTAAAAATCCAATCCATGAAGTACATATTATAGCTTCCTAGCTAACATCATCTCCTGGCTATACACATTTCATCACAAATGCTACCCCTACAGTATTGTCCATTCATGATATGGTACAGATGCAGAATGTTTTTCTATTCTGAAGTTGAACAAGTCTTTCAAATTCCTACACTTCTGGTGATATACTATGCATTGAAATATTCTTATCCATATTATCTAACATTATCATAGGAAAACAACACCAAACTGCCATATAAAATGCCATTTCTATTTTTGCAGTCCTCATGATGGGAATTCATTCTGTAATCAATAAAAATCCCGTCTGCTCCTAGAAAACATTTAGGTCCTGCCTGAACACTTTCAGTCTATATGCCAATTGCTGTCTAACTTTCCCCCGCAGAAAGACTGTTCTATTATCCAATCTCAGTATACAAGAATTATTAGTACTTAGTACAGTCTTACTTCCTGAAAGTCCATCAAAACCCATGCCATCTATATTAACTGTAATGTGGTAATAGGCTACTTACATTCCTAAAACATTCTCTTTCCTTGTCCATACCTCTACGAAAATTATCCAGTACTATTTCTGGGTTTTTACTTAATACATACTACACATCTCAGGACTCCATAGGTCATGAAAGTCTAAGAAGCAAGAAGCAAACATAAAAACTTCTGTCCTGCAGGCACAGCCAAAATAACTGCACGTGAGCAATAAGCCACTAATTCCACAGTTTTTATTTATTTCAGGGAAAATACTCTTGATTTGATACCAAGACATAAAGTACTTGTGTTAACTGGACACTCCTGTTATAGCTTCCTCTTCATGAGGGCAAGTTCCTGCAGTTACTATTCCATACTGTAAGGGTATGTGGAAGGAGAGTGTCTGCTCCTTTGAGGGTATCTGGTCAAAGGAACTACAAATAAGAACCTACAAAGTCAAACCCGACTGACACACAGTAAGGGAGGTTGTGATGGGAACAAACCTGGTCAGTTGCACTAATTGGTAAGGATATGTGGAGTGTGAGAATTCTTATCTTTCAGCAAGATTATCTAGCTAAGCACGTTGCCAAATGATGATGATAAGGAAAAGGAGGGAGACGCTCAGACATAAAACTTAAACAATTAGTGTTAATGAAAACAATAACCTGAAACAAACCTGGTCAATAACAATAATTGATGGGCTATCAAGAAACTGCAGGCACGGACCTTGGAACTGATAATGATGCAAACCCAAAGGTGCAGGATGCAGGAGGGGTCAGTGGGACTGTCCCAGCTGCTGAGGGACAGTCCCACTGTGCACGGGACAGGATTCAAGGATAGACAAAGAGGAGTGGCAGACAGAAAGGGTTGTAAGAGGGGATGGTTACATGTAAGACGATGTTGGTCGGTACATTGGTCTAACCGAGCCCGGCGCCTGATCACCGCAATCTGTCCTATCCTTTTACTAAATCCTCTCTTAACTCACTCTCTTTCTGCATAATTCCAGTCTCTATCCCATGTGCATGGATGCTGCAAGTGCTGCAAGGACTAAGTGCCAGCTGCTGGGGGGACCAGCGTGATGGATTTGGTGCCAGCAACTGGAGTCAGACCAGGGGTGTGGGTGGCCCAGGCCTGTGGTGTCAGCTACCAAAGTGAGTGGGGTCTCAGTGCCAGCAACTGGGACAGGAGAGGTCTTGGCCACCAGCCACCGGGGTGGGAACAATGTGGTGCTGGCTGTTGGCAGGGGCTGAGCATCTGTACCTTCCCTAAAGTGGGTGTGCACATGTGTAGCTCACCAGCAAACTCCAGGCTGTACCAGCTGGTGAGTAGGAGGCTCTGGGTCCAGGCAGAGCTGTCAGGTTGGCAGAGGGTCTGTGCTGGTATCTGGGGGGACCTGTGAGCATGGGGTGCCTGTGGGATGAGTGTGTGAGTGTTTGCTAGTGAGCACCAAGCTGGACCAGTTGCTGAATAGGAGGGACCCATGGGTCGGGTAAGGGGGCCTGGGATCGGGTAGAGTGGGCAGAGGGGCTGGTACCTGGGGGATCCGTAAATGTGCATGTGCTTGTAAACCTGGAGAATGACATGCGCGTGCCTGCACTAGTGACCTTCTGTCCCTGCCAGCCCACAAGGAGGAGGGGACGTGTCTGTCTGTGCTTGTGTTTATTTAAGTCCTGCGTTGTGGGCACTGTCGAAGGCAGCGCCTTGTCAGTGCCAGTCTGTGTAACCACCAGTGTCAGTGTCCCATCTGTGTCTGTCCATCCACATCCCTCAGCCGAGGCAGAGACCCTATGTCCCAGGATTCAGTGGCTGGACAGGAGGCTCCTCCGAATGTCCCTTAACATGTATTACCTAAGGAAACCAAGTCAGCAATGTCGGCATTAACAAGCTAGAATCCAGCCACTTCTAGATGACCTTTAGATGACCTCTAAAGGTCCCTTCCAACCCAAAGCATTCTATGATTCTATGATTCTACAGTGATTTAAACTCAAGGGCCAAGCTGTAATTTTAATGGCCACAAGAAATTAGGCTATTTGGTAAAACAAACACTACAATTTTAACTCAAGCCTGGAAATTTAGAAATACAATGCAACTATAGTGCCACGTGCAATTTTGACAGAAGTGTGCTGCGTTGGCATACCCTTAAACAGACAAATGTAATTCAAACACTGCATTGCAAGGTTCAGAGACAGTTCTGACAGCAATAAGGCAGCTGCAAAGCAAACTCCAAGCTATCAAATCTGTGGCTTCAATCCATGGTATAGGAAGACAAAAGTAAGATTTTTAAAATTTCTAGCAGCTAAAACAAGAATCAAAATACTAGGCACCAGCATTACAGAGGAAAAGGTATTTTTGTTTTTGTTTTTAAAGCTTACCTATTGGAAGTAAGTGATTTTACTGCAGAAAATTCCATACTGTGTCACCACAGAACAGGTTTTGTTTCTCACCAGAAGAATGTACTTACATGCTTGGTGCTGCAAGAATGTACTCGCATACTTTGTGCTGCAATTTCAGTTATTTAGAACTAACAATGGACTAATCTGTTGATAAGAAGGTAACTTAGATCAGCAATACAAAGACTGAAGTAAACAAAGTAATCATATTGTTAGAGATGCTTCAACACTGCAAATGAAAATTTGTTTGCTATAGGAAATTCAGTACATCAGATTTACAAACTAGGAAGCATCTTTATGCTTCTTTATGAAGTATCAGCACTTCAGAGAAGGACTTGGGGATTACTGGTGGATGAAAAGCTGGACATGAGCCAGCAATGCGCGCTCATAGCCCAGAAAGCCAACCATATCCTGGGCTGTGTCAAAAGAAGCATGGCCAGCAGGTCGAGAGAGGTGATTCTCCCCCTCTACTCCGCTCTGGTGAGACCCCACCTGGAGTACTGTATCCAGTTTTGCAGTCCTCAGCACAGGAAAGACATGGACCTGTTGGAGCAGGTCCAGAGGAGGGCCATGAAAACGATGAGAGGGCTGGAAGACCTCTCCTATGAGGACAGGCTGTTCAGCCTGGAGAACAGAAGGCTCGGTAGACCTTGTAGCAGCCTTTCAATACTTAAATGGGGCTTATACAAAAGATGTAGCGAGGCTTTTTACGAGGGCCTGTAGTGATAGGACAAGGGGTAATGGTTTTAAACTAAAAGAGGGTAGATTTAGATTAGATATAAGGAAGAAATTCTTTATTATGAGGGTGGTGAAACACTGGACTAGGCTGCCCAGAGAAGCTGTGGATGCCCCATCCCTGTAAGTGTTCACGGTCATGTTGGACAGGGCTTTGAGCAGCCTGATCTAGTGAAAGAGGTCCTTGCCCATGGCAGGGGGTGGACTAGATTATCTTTAAAGGTCCCTTCAAACCCAAACCATTCTATGGTTCTATGATTCTTTGATCTTAACAATCCACTTTTCTGAAAATCAAAGTTTGTGGAAAGAATCTCTGAAATACGGCATGATGAAAAAGTTACTTGAGCAAAAATAACTGCATGTAATTTTTAATATGTCTACCTCCAGTCACCATAATAAACATTAGAAATTTTAAGGTCATCTTTAATTTTAAGCTGATTCCTATGCACAAAGGAAAATAATGAAAGAGTTTATTTAACTTTTCAAAATCCATGGTGTCTGAAAATAAGGCCAAGTTGTCCATCCTGAGGCATGTAATTCAAAATGAACTTCAGTACAACTTTTCAAAACGCATCATAACATTTTTTTTTTGTTTTTTACAGATCTATAGGATAACCTTCCTTATGCTTTACTACTATTTTGAGCTTATATTGCAGTGTGTTTCTTTTTTCACTTCTGAAAGTAAAATCCAGATTTCTAGGCAAGTAATTAAATATGTAATTTCGAAATGACCAGAGGGTTTTTTTTTAAAAAAAAAAGCATCAACAATTTTAGCCTCTGACTGGTAGCTTACTAGACAAGTACCCTATCACCTATTCCTGCCCATGAGAAATACAGCAGTCTCCTCTTCCATTTCAAAACCAGGAAGACAAAGCATCATAATTTTGTACACTACACCTTGATTCTGGAAGGACTGTGGCAAATTGTATGAACAAGCCTATCTTACCTTCCAGTATTTTGTACACTCTTACATTTGCCAGTGTGACTGATTTTCTGTCAGCTCTCAAGGCATCTCTTTATAGGCAAATGAGTACTTTACAGAACAAACATTTGCTGTGATCTACAAGTATCTTATCACAATAATGGAAAAGCGAATTAAGTGATTATACACACTCTAAACAAATTATGGGTAAGGCATATACAGTTTCACTCAACCAAATTCTCTGTACGTGTGCTGCAAACTCTCCTTGGGTTTTCCCACTACCTAAATCCCAAGCATTTTCCTGAGTCAAGGGCATTTATTAAAGTGGAACGCCACCCTAACTCTTCCCTATAGCAGCACATGCACATCTTCCCGTACTTGAGTGAACAGCACAAACTGAATTCTGTCCAAGCAGCAAAGTATTGGTGATTAAAAATCAGATTGAACTAGCATTTCAGGGACTTATATTTGGCTGCCATGGTCATCATTTATTTGCAAATAAAAGGTCATTTTTTAACCCCCTTATAACTGCTAGAACTTGAAAAGCAAGAAGCTTATTTGAAGCAGATAGGTTTAATGAGAATTCACTGCCAGGGCTAGACTATAATCCCATGTCTGACTCTAAAGCACAGCCTATTAAAGCTGTACTGTGTTTTCTTTGCAAAAATAAAAAGATGCTTGATTCACCCTTTGTTGACGAGACCCAGCTGTAAAATCCTCCTTCCCAACATTTCATCTCACTGGTTTCAGCGTATCTGATGCACACAGATCAAATCATATCCCTGTGAGGACTCCGCTCTTCACCCTTACCACCCAGATTTCCATATCCACCACATTCATTTCACTTCCTCATTACAGTACCTATGGGTTGCTGTCATTTACAAGGAAGAAAATGTTATTTTTACAGATGATTTAGCTTTTCTGCCTTGGACTGGGAAATGAAGACAGAATTACCCTGCAAGCAAAATGAAATGAGAATCACTTCATGTTTCCAGAACCACATTTGTAGAGCTTGAAGTCCTTTCTTTTTCTACACAAACTGAAATGTACAGGCAGGAAGAAGAGTTTATTTTTACAGTCTGTCTGAAAAGTACTCCTATAAAATAGCATGAAATACTCCCATGAACTGCACCTCAGACACTGCAGGAACTCCATCTGCTAGAGACAGACGCAAAGCAGATAGTTTCTTCTGAAAAATTGCCAAGCAAATTTAAAAAGCTATCGGGTGTGAGAGTGGGAAGGATCACTCGCTTATAAAAGAAATGGCCTTTTCCAAGGCTGGGTACACCCTGGATTGTACCAGGCACTTCACTGTGAACAGTTATAGAATAGTCTGCCTTGGTAGAAGGTTTTCTCTCACTCCCAACCAAATAGAGATGATTATATCCCATATGAGTGTATCCATTCATTTGCTTAGGTCATGCCTCAAGCCACGATACCTTTATTAGAAAAACATAATCCTTTTGAACCTTATTAAGACTTGGACAAGCAACGGGCTCTGTTTATTAACTGTGTGAAAAATAGTCTCTATTTTCACTTGCTGTCTTTCAATCTTGCCTTTACAAGAGGAAATCACTTAGCAGTGGTAGATGTTTCTCTTCATGATGGCCTGATTTCTGGTCACATGTAGGAGATTACACTATTAATTACTACATTCCA
>VYZW01027737.1:0-13734 GCA_013401315.1 Balaeniceps rex | reverse complement strand
TTAAAAATAATTTTTGGCAATATATACTAGCAACCTGACAATCTTTCAATGTTTGATTATGCTAACTTAAAAAATAAAATGAGTAGGAGTTTACAGACCAGACAGACTAACTTTGATAGTCAAAAAGATAGTAGAACAAATTACTAAACAATCAATTTATAAAAACCTAGAGGATAACGCGATGCTGAGAAATAGACAACATGGATTTGTCAAGAACAAATCATGTCAAGCCAGCCAAATTTCCTTTCCTGGCAGGGTGACTGGCCTAGTAGATAACACAGAAGGCAATAGATGTGGTATATTTTGATGTTGGAATGAAAAGTTCCACTTACCATTTCTGCAAGCAAATGTTATGATGAAATCACCACATGGGTACAAAACCAGTTAAAAATCATGCTCAGAGATTAATTAGCACCGGTTCATTGTCTGACTAGAAAGTCTGTCCTGAATCCTGTTCTGGTCAACACTTTCATCACTAGCTTGAATGATGAAATAAAACATAGGTTCACATGAACTGCAGATACCCAAGTTGGGACAGCTCACGCACTACCGAAAAGAGGACTGGAATTCAAAGTAATCTTAGTAGACCAGAGAAAATAATATGAAATCAAAACAATGGAACTGAGTTAGACAAGAACAAAATATTGCTCTTAGAAAAGTGAAAGCAGATGCACAGGTACAAGATGGGAAATAAGTAGCTGGAAATGGGGAATAATTCTGGAAAGATAAACTTGTGTAACACATTTAGAGAGACTCAGTCACTGTGTGCAAATGAATTTGATGCATACAAATCACTCCTTTGCTTTATTTGACATTGATAAGGTCTCATGGAGTACTTTGACCAGTTTTGGGAATAACACTTTCAGGTAAAGACTAGCTGGGGTCAGTCCTGAGGAAGATAATCAGGAGGGCAAGGTATTTATAAATATGACTGACAGAAAGGTTGAAAGAACTGATTTTTTTAGGTTAGAGAAGACTTCAGAGACATAAGAGTTCTTCAGTATCAAATAAAAAGTTTTTATAAAGACAACAGTACTCTACACCGCTGGATAGGGCAAGAAATAATGACTTTGTTTACAGAAAGGATGATTTAAACATTAGATATTAAGAAAGGCTTTCTTACTATAAGGGTAGTTAAACATACAAACTAGTTAGTGGGCAAGGTTGTAAAAACAAATTAAACAAACCTATCAGGGAGACGTTATTCAATCCAACCTTAGGGGGGTGGGGGAGAAAAAAAAAGGAGGTTTCTTTTTTTTAAACAAATTTTTGAAAAAGCTTAAGTTAAGTTGCCATTTTTACAACTATTTTCACCAGAGGTAAAATCCTCAAAGAAGCTCATCCATCACTCCCTTTCAAAATGGTTACCATTTCCTATTATTCTTAATGAGATTCAGTTAAGGCGCTGTGCTCTTTCAAAATTCTGATTGTTTCCAGAGAGAAAAGCCAGCAGACATCTTTCTTAAGAACAAATTGAAAACAATGGGGGGCAGATAACCATCTCAGAATGATGGTTGGCAAGCTTTGAAAAAAGACAGTGCTGTATGGAATTTTTTGCAGTAGAATAGTATTCATCAGGCCCTGTGGAAGAACCAACTTCAGAAATGAGACTATGAGAGGAAAAATCCTTTCATCCTATATGACATAAGTACAGGCTGTACCAAAGAATCCTACAAGTTTTAACTGAGGGACATAGAAAATCCTTATAACTATTTCATTCTGAGGATAATTGAAGACAAAGGAGCAATATATGTTAAGCCCAAGAAACTTGTGATCAATTTTTTAAATTCATCCATGAAAGCTTACTTTGAAATTTTCAGAAAAAAACTGAAGAATATAACTTTGTTACAAAATAAGGTCATCTGGTGTTTGTTTTGCATACATAACTTAGATCATTCTTAACTCTGGAACTGCAAGCAGTGCTTCCATAGCATATATTAAGATAGTAGTATACAGAACAGAGAAAAAAATATTTTCTGATTGTATCTTCCAATGAAGCTAAGAAGGGGGAAAAAAGACCAAGAAGAAAATAATGAAAACTATTAAGAATATGTAAAAATAGGAATGGTTTAGATAACCATTTTAAATTTTCATAGTGTACCATAATGTAGGAGAGAGACTCCCACAGTGTGGGCATTTTTAATTCACAGCACTTTCTTCAAGCTCATTTTGTGATCATGAAGAGTGGAAATAAGAGACCTACATAAGGCTGTGTAGGTCTTAACTGAAGCATTTACTTCATTATGAGGAATGTTTTACTAAACTGGCAAACCTGGCATAGAATGAAGATTACAGAGTCAGCAATGCAGTGGAATATCTTTCAAATACCTGTCCTTCAGTAGTATGGATACATGTTGTTCATGCCCAAGTGAAGCCACTTTAGAATATGCAGGGCTTTTATTTCCTCTCCGGAAATAAAATATACTGTCTATTTTTGCTGTAATTTTTGTTACTTATTTATCACTAAAGACCAGATAAACATAAATTTCCCAATCCCATAAAATTCTTGAGTATGGAAATCACAGAAGTAACTTTCATCTTTTTAACTTCTTGCATTCCCAGGGAGGGGCAGGGAGAGGGTGGTATCAATGGAGGAATCCAAATGCTATGGGCTGAAAGCTTTGTGTTGCTTTGAAAACAATTTACACTGTGGGAATGTCCTGTTGAACATGCTTTCATTTTGAAACATACACTACTTATTACTTTTTCACAATTTATGTTCTACTCAGCTGGTAATTTTCAGTTATGACTAATAAAATAAGTAAAAAACTCAAAAGATTCTGTGCAATTTTGTAAGGAGCCACTGCTTGTTTTTTTAATTGCTTTACCATCTGCAGCACTGTCATGGAAAGAGGCTGACGGCTGCCAGCCCTTCCCAAATCAATGATCCTGGTATCTCTGGAGGAATTTGTGAATTTGAAGGTAAAATTTCTGTCTGTTAGAGAGGAAAATATCTAATCTCTAAACAGTTGAATAGATTTCCCTCCATGCATTGATTAACACTAAATCTTTTTAGATCTCTTTCAGCTTCACTCTTCCCCTGGCATTTGAGTAGTTGGCCCAGATATATATATAGTTCAAAAGGAATTCAGTTGAGAACTTCACTACAAATAATATTCTCGCCATACAGAAAAGTGACTATCATATAGGTTATATTTTAACCAAACTAGAGGAGCTCTAACTATGCAGTAACTCCCCATTCTGTGCTGCAGTGTTAACATTGAGGATGATACAAAGTCTTAGCATGCAGCTGGAGGGAATCAAATCTTGAACTCTAGGCAAAATTTTACTATTTAATTTGACCATTGCCACCACATACATTTGAACAAAATGAGAAGCAAAAAACACAAACTGAGTAATTGCAAGACAGTTTTTGAAGTGCTTACTATTTTTCTCTCTTGCAACTATAAGATTAAGTTGTTATTTCCAGTGGATTTGTCAATTGCCCAATTATGATTGGCATTTTGTGAGGAAACAGAAACAGCTCATGTACTGTAACAAAAAATAATACAAAAGAAAGAGGACTAAGTAGTTTTCTTTGATAAACTCTTAGGTCACACTATCCTTTTATTTTGGTCACCTGGAGCGATTTCAGAGCTCTGTGAAGCACTTCTCTTTCTAAAAAAGCTGATTTTTCCCACAGTTGAGGATGGAAAACTAGAATGTGTCATAAGAGGAGGGAGGCTTGGATTGACTTGTTCAGCACATATGTATTATCCAATATAGGTAGAAAGACCAAAACATTTTAAGAGTTACCACATGAAAAATTCATAGAAACAAGAATACATTTTACATAGTCTAGGGCTCCAAGTTTACTTCAGTTTATTTCAGTTTTTCAAATTATGTTTACTGATTTTAAATTTTTCAGTTGTATTTTGAATACTGATGATTTTAATTTGGGTTGTTTGGAGAGCTTGAGAATCCTCTGACGAAACTGAGATATAACCCTAACTGAATTATATTTTCCAACATAAAATCAATCAAATTATTTTTTGGTTTTGGGTGAAGATGCAGTGAGGAATGGATTGTTTTACTTTTGCTTACTGCTATTCCAGGGGTTTTAAAAGTTGTATCTGTAATATACTGGCCTTTTTGTTCAGAAAAAGAAGGCACTACAGGTTACTTGCATTCATCTATGAATGAATTCACCTATGTTTTTCCGTCTTGCACTTATTTGTGTGATTAAAACTTATAAAAAGATAAAATAGGAAAGAGATTTTTCCAAATTCCACCATTAATTTCTAGAAGCAGCCAAATATGGCATCTATCCTGGAGGGTATCAGGAGGGCAATGCAGTAAGGAGATGTCATCACAGAACTATGAGTGGATTTCTGTTTATGTGCTTTAACACAGGTTAGGATGGTTACTGGTGCAGTATATGCTATTTTGTTGTGCAGAGAACATTAGAGAATATCCAAGCACTGATGGATTAGGAAAGCTGAGATGAAAAAATTCATGTGCTGTTAAACAGAAATAGGAATTGCCATGGATATACACAATGAATTTTAACAATTCCTGGCACTCAACAAATGTTGCTTGAGCATCTGGTAAATTTTTTAAGGCACAGTATTGAAAATATGATGGCTGTAATACAGAAAAACATTCCAAACCTAGATAGGAAATGAATTTTGTATTTTGATATACCTATATATAAAAAGTTCCTCATAACATTAACATTGGTATAGGTCTCAGTTCCACAAAGCACAATATTGTTTTGCACCAAGGAGATGTTAGTTCTCTTGGGATCTCAATAAGACAGGTGCAGATACTCAAGGCTAGTTTATCTGGTTTATTGTGTAAAAGATGTAAATTATCGCTATCTTACAGTGATAACAATCTTACATCCCTTCTGATGCTGGGAACCTCAGTTGTTGCACCATCAGATGAGCCACTCTTCATTGATCTCAGTACGCAGTGCAGAGTTCCTCTCTGTGGTGAGGATCAGTGGCCTCACTGTTCTTCACAACTTTGTAGTATTCTTCCAAGTGAACAAAGCTATTGATCTTTTACCTGTGCAATACTGAAATTTCTGGATGGTACACAAAGGTTTGCTGAGAGGGTTACAGTCTTACACATCTCCACAGCAACCAGCTTTTACAAGCAGTACATACAGGTGGTATTGTTAAAGGCAGCACATGCTAATATATGTCCCCGGTTATTTGTTAGTTACTCATGCTAACATATGAGTTTCTGCAAGAAAGGCATATGATTAAACTCTGACTAGATTATGCCTGAAATCACTGCCTCCTTGCTACAAGGTCTTCTGCAATAGCCTACTACATTCTACCTCATGATTTCCAGCAGATTACTGTGAAGGTTTTATGCAGTGCAATTTATGATTCATATTGTTAAGTTGTCTAACAATACATAATACTCTAATATACAATGCTATGATAACCACAGTGAGTGACATTATTTCCAACAGTAAAATGTCAATAAGGTGTTCTGAATTCACCGTTACACTCTACCCCTTATCCCCACACGAGCTTTCACATGTATGTCAATTTGACAGTGAGTGACTCACTGCACTATGTGCAACACTAATTTTCGATATTCTCACCTTAGTAACCTCTTCGCTCTTTTTTACAGGTCTCTCATGTACTTATGAGGGCTATGAGTGGGGAATGGGCATCACAAGAAATGGACACATTAGCTTGGTTATCAATCAAGCACAAGGGTGTGGCACAAGAAACTCGATATAGAGTCCATATGCCCAGCACTTGGCCCTCGTTGATACAAAGTGATGTTATTTCTTTGCACCCTGGTCAGCCATCTCATGTCATCCCTTGCTCCTTGCTCATTCAGGCACTGACCATGGAGGCTCCACCTGATGGCCCAGTTACCAAATTATTATTTCTGACACAGAAACTTATTATTGCGAGTGAACTTTAATGAGGCTTAGCATTCAGAGAGTTCAGCAGGGGATTTCAGTGATAGTAGGATACAGGATAGCACCCACTTCATATCTGTAAAATAGAGCTATTGATGTAGTGGAATAACTTATAAGCTGGAGAAATATTACAATCTTCCAGCTGCATGGAACCAGTCCCACAAGGGGAGAGTTACATTCCCGTGTATCCCTTTGAAACATTGTATGATCAAAGCAGTTTTCAAAAATGCAGAGTAACTTATGAGAGTGTAGATGTATAGCCCACGTCCTAGACACATAGCAGCCTTTGCCCCAGATATTCTCATGGTTTTTGTCGATATAAATAATCCAAATTTTGGAGTTTTGTCTGTGTATAATCACACACTGAGACCATATGCTGCAGGGCACTCAAGGCTCCTTTTGACTTATTAATCACCAGAGGTCGGACAAAGGACAATTTCCTATTCTCATCTTCAGACCCTTCAGTCCATTCTTCATTAGAAATTAGAAGAGTTCCAAATATCTCCAGCTGTATTGGGTTTACGTGGCAAGATTTTGGTAGCAGGGGTGCTGCAGGGGTGGCCCCTGTGAGAAGAGACCAGGGCCTGCCCCCTTGCTGGACACAGCCAGTTCCATCTGGCTCCAAAACGGACCAACTGCTGGCCAAAGCTGAACCCATCAGTGACACTGGTGGTGCCTCTGTGATAACATATTTAAGAAAGGGTAAAAAATGCTGTGCAAAAGTTGTGAGAGAGAGGACTGAGAAAAATGTGAGAGAAATAGCCCTGTAGACACCAAGGTCAGTGAAGAAGGAGGGGGAGGAGGTGCTTCAGGCACTGGAGCAGACATTCCCCTGCAGCCTGTGGAGAAGACCATGGTGAAGAAGGTTGTCCCCCTGCAGCCCATGGAGAGTATATATCTGCACTGCAGCCCATGGAAGACTCCACATCGGAGCAGGTGGATACGCCCTGACAGAAGTTGCAGCCCATGGCGAGCCCACACTGGAGCTGTCTTCTGGCAGGAACTGCAGCCTATGGAGAGAAGCCCATGCAGGATCATGTTTTCTGGCAGGAACTGCATATGGCTTGTCGTGGTTTAACCCTAGCCAGCAACTAAGCACCACACAGCTGCTTGCTCACTCCCCATGCTTCAGTGGGATGGGGGAGAGAATCAGAAGAGTAAAATTGAGAAAACTCATGAGTTGAGATAAGAACAGTTTAATAATTGAAATTAGATAAAGTAAAATAGTAGTAGTACTAGTAATAATAATAATAATAATATACAAGTGATATAATAATATACAAGCAAGTGATGCACGATGCAATTGCTCACCACCCACCGACCAATGCCCAGCCAGTCCTTGAGCAGCGATTGCTGCCCCCTGGCCAACTCCCCTCAGCTTATATACTAAGCATGACATCAGACAGTATGGAATATCCCTTTGCCCAGTTTGGGTCAGCTGTCCTGGCTGCGCTCCCTCCCAGCTTCTCACTGGCAGGGCAGTATGAGAAGCTGAAAAGTCCTTGACTGGTGTAAGCACTACTTAGCAACAACTAAAACATCAGTCTGTTATCAACATTATTCTTATGCTAAATCCAAAACACAGCACTATGCCAGCTACTAGGAAGAAAATTAACCTTATCCCAGCTGAAACCAGGTCAGGACTGTAGCCTGTGGAGAGGACACATGCTGGAGCAGTTTGTGAAGGAACTGAAGCAAGGGAAAAGTGTAAGGAGGAAGGCATGGCAGACACAAACTGTTATGAACTGACCATAATCCCCATTGTCTACCCACCCTGTGTTGCTTGGGGTGGAAAGAGGTAGAAGACTTGGGAATGAAGGAGTGAAGTTGAGCCTGGGAAGAGGGGTGGGGTGTGGGAAAGGGGGTTTTATTTTTTTGTTTTTCTTTCTCACCACCCTACTCTGTTTTTAACTGGCAATAAATTAAATTAATTTTCATCAAGCCTGTGATGTTAACTGGTAAGTGATCTCCCTGTCTTTATCTTGATGCACAAGCTTTTCTGTCTTATTTTCTCCCCCTGTCCTGTTGAGGAGAAGGAGTGAAAGAGCAGCTTGATTGGTGTCTGGCAGCCAGCCAAGGTCAACTCACACCATGCCAATAACTGTACAGGACTACAGTCTCCCAAACCCAGGGTTGCAGACCTCCTAGGCAGCACCTCTGCCACCCATGCCGCGCTCCCCCACCCCTCGCCCCGGCCCCACCATTTGGACTTTCCCCTCCAGCACCTTCATATCTTTATATACTTTTACATTTGCTGATCACATCTATCCTTTTGGTCTCTCTGTAAGGTGTCTCACAACCTCTGGATGCAGTTAATAGCAACCATACACTTTGCAAATCCTACTGCATTCTATCCCTACCTATCCACTGTTCCTAGGTGTTAGTGTGGGTCAAACATGATGGTAATTCCTTTTCTTGTTCCCAATTCACTGGTGAGGTCACCTGGGCTAATCTCTGTGCTATTGACCCCCAAACTTGTGTGTGAGGGAAGCTAGACACCTTTTCCAGCTTTTATCCACTATCCCTCTTCCAGAAGGGCATGTCTTACCGAGGTGCTTCCAACTATGCCAAATATTTCTTGATTTTTTCTGAGTTTTAGAATGCTTAGGAAATTTTGGCAGCCTAGAAGAGGCATAATTTTGCATCAAAACTGAGAATGGGTGTGATATATCACATAATCCTCACATCTGTCTTAAGCAAAATAAGAACGAGCAGAGAAGTGATTTAGAAGGTAACAAATAGTAATTTGAAGCTGCTGCATAACAAGTTTGCAAACAATTGTCTTAATTGTTTGATTAGTTAAAAGGTATGATTATACAAAGACTTTACATAATTGTAACAAGTTTTGAGAGGTTCTTGGCACATAGCATAAAAATAATATCCATAAAGTGCAGGTAGGGCATAGTAAATCTGTTTGATGGATCTCAGAGAGGTCGTTTTCAGCTAGAACTCATTAATAAAAGGGGAAAGAAAGGTTTCCAGGAAGGTTTGGAGGTGCTCACCAGTCCCTCAGTACTCTTTCAGATTTCTATCAGTGGTCTGGAGGTAAGTAGAAAGTCACTGATGGAAAAAATTATGGATAGCAAAAAGATTGCTGCAAGACAAAATGCAGATTAACAAAGATTTCATAGACTGGCTTTACCTAGGTGGCAAAATAGAGATTATCCTAGATTTAATCTGGACAAATCAAATATTTTTAGTATCATGGCTAAACTGAAAAAGAATAATCTCTGTAAGTAAAATTAAGAAACAAATTCTTTAGATCTGGCTTAATACACTTATTGTGAGATACAATTACTTTTTGATCTTGCAAACTTTGAATTACTTTTTTAGATAAGTATTTATTGTAAGTGTCACCACAGTAGTCTGTTAGTAAGAAAAGATAATAATTGCTAATTATTGATAGAACGATTCATGGTTAAACTATATTAAGAAAGAGGTTTTTCCACATTTTTTTACAAAATAGTATTTTGTATGAGAATTTAATGCCCTCTCTAAGTTTAAGGCCAACCTTATTAAATAAAGTCTACTGTGCATAAATTATATTTAAAAATAATTATAAAATCAGCTAACTACAGATAACTACAGCTTGGTACATGACCTATGGTGGAATATCTTACACTTATTTAATATTCCTCAGATTGTCAGAACATGCTTTAGTATCTGTGAGCCTTGTACTATCTTTTTGTTTTTTCTAAAAGTATTAAAATACTTTAAGGAAGAGTTAGGAAGTAGCTCCACTATCATAAAAGACAAAGGTAAATGATCACAGAATTTTACTGAAATAAGGTAGATTGGGTAAATAAAAAAATGTTGCAACTTTTTGCAGAAACAAAAAGAATACATTTTAAGCAGTAGCACTTTCCCATGATTCTGGACCCTGAATAAAGAGGAATAAAAATTTGGTGTCCAAAACCCAGTATTTCATAATACAAGAGTTCTGTGTGTCCTCTTTCAAATATTGAAACCACTTGCTTAGTGTATGAGTAAAGCCCTATGCACATAAATGAAGGGCAGTGAATATTTGGTCCTCTACAATATAACTGAAAGAGAAAAAGAAGGAAAAAAAAGGGGAAGTACCGTTAAGACAGTGAAAATAAGGTTTGTTGCCCCAGATAATCACTTTCATTATATGAAATTGTACTTAAAATTTTAAGTATAGTATTGTGGATACTGAAGTGGAATGGAAAGGGACATCAAGAATTAAAACCAAAGTGCTTACTTTATCGTGAACCTTTTCTTTCTTTTAGCACAAATATATTCTGAAGTGTGCTGTGCTCTCCTAATTAACTAAGGTTTCCAGCATTTTTTAAAATCAGGCTATGAGGGTAGTCCTATGAAAATTATGATATGAGATTAAACTCTGATATTGTTTAGGCTGTATATTTTTCTGTATTTCATATAAAATGAAATATTGTTACTCATTATCCACTTTTTACTGATTTAATCATAAGAAAAGGACGCTATTAATGGATTAAGGTGTAATTCTGTGTAAAGACCATCAGAAAGTGCAGCCCTCAAATTTTCAGTTGAGTATTATTGTCCTCCTTTTTAGATGCCTTTAAAATATCCATATAATGCTCCTTTACAATCACACTTGAGAATGATTAGCATAACTGTATGGAAACTTTGTAATATGTTATAAATCTCAAAATAGGTGCAATCCCAAGACAGGTTCAAAATGAGGAAATATCACAAATCTAATGCCTGGATTCTCCTGACTCTGCTGTTTAGTAGTGATTCCAGATAGCCCATACTTTACAGCAAAGATCTTCTATTAAAAAAATTGTCAATTAATTTGATTATACTGTTTTTGCTCAAGTTGAATGAAGTCCATAGTCCAGGGAAAACCCACTGAATTAATTTAAACTTTCCAAATAATACGGAATTATTTTGTGCAAACGAATATGTATTGAGATTAAAAAATGGACATTTGTATGACTAAGAAATATTCCATTTACTAAACCTTAAACTGGATTTTGTACTTATGAAAGGTACTAGGAATCTGCCCTGTGTGACGCTATCCATCAGTAGATAGGTGATGCAAGTGTGAAATAGTCTTAATTCGCTGTCCACATAAACCCTTCCTCAATCTCATTGCCAGATAATGGAGATGAACTGAAAGTCTGTTACTGTGAGCATGAGAGGATATTTCTCTGCCACAGTTCTTCCTACAGTTAAGTTGTTGGTTCAGATTATGTGCCTCCTTCTACCCCATGATTGTTCCTTTTCCACCTGCTGAAAAAAAACTACCCACCCTTAGAAGGGCACAAGTCCCTCAGACCCACAGGGATAGCAATACGTTCTACCTATAAAGTAAGTTTTTCTGCCAATAGCTAACTCTTGAAATAAGTGCAAATTGCTGTTCCCAGAAAAAAGAAAAATGTCCTCATAACATGCAGCATTCTGTAGAATGGTTTGTTCTACACTCTGTTCTGAAATGTCATTAATCACAATTTCCAATATTCAAACAAGTTAGTCTGTTACTGATAGCCCCCCACTCAATCTGCTACTCATGAAATTAGAACTCTTCTAGCAGGGCATTACCCATGAAAGATTGAGTTTTCAGTATTGCATATAAATCGAGAAATCTCCAAGTTCTTTGATACTCATTTAACACCTAATCCATTATGAAAGTGAGAGGTGATAACCTTCCAGTTCCTCATGGGTGCAGTGAAGTACACCAGATGGGCTTGTTTTCATCAAGTAAATAAATGAGTTTACCCCAAGAATATTTTTCATTAACTAATTCCATGTAGTCTTTTTCCAAGTTTCAGGATTATACACCTGGTATTTAGAAGTAACCTCTTTACAATTAAAGTCAACTTTATTTTTTCTTCTCATAGTTAACTTTATATTATCCTTATCCAAACTTGAACAACAGTGAGCTTCTATTTCAATAAATAGGATGCTTCATAATCAAGATGTTCTGTTATTAATGTAACAGTAGTTAGGGCTTTTTTTTCATCATATCCGTTATAACTAATCTTTGTTGTCAATAGTCAAGCTACCTGAATAAACAGCGAAATTATATCATTTGATGTCATGAAAATGAGGGTTTTTTCTGTGTACAAGCAAGTGAAAGATCTTCTATCATTTCAGCTTAATTTATGAACTAATAAATAAAGTGTTAAAGGGTTGTCTCCTGAAAATTTTTTTTTTCAATCTGAAGTACATCAATAGGTTGAAAAGGTAGAATATCTTGTAATAAGTGCATTCCTGGTTAAATCAGTGAAAATAACTGAGATAATGCTTGAAAGCCATACAATAAAAAGGTGCAAAATTCAAGGTATCTATGACAGTACTAAATCTAACAACTTAATTTAGTAGAATTCAGTAGAGAGATCAGCAGAATTTCTTGAGTAGCTCTGTTTTATTTTTTTGTCTCAGCAGTTTACTATAAAACAATTTTATTATACAGTACTTTTCTAATATAGTGACTCATGTGTGATACAGCAACCAACGTGCATAGTTACAGAATTATGCAAAGGAAGAAATTTTTAATACATTCTATAAACAAAGACACCGTGTGAGAGTGACAGGCAGGGCACTGACTTGTGGAGAATTGGTCTGCAGTTTTGAATCATTCTATGCCAGTGATTGCGAGAGGAGGAAGTTGTACCAAGCCAGACATCAGAAAGAACTATTTTGATTTAAATTCCAGGAATTTTCAGTGTATAGCTGAGAAAGATTTCCCGAATTGAAGCATTCAAATGAGTCTGTGTCTTACAAGTATTAAACCTTCAATAAAATGCAGTATTTTTTACAAGCAGAACAGACCAGGAATCTGGAAGTACTAAAATGGCTATGATTGCGTTTTTACTGTTACTGTAGCATTATGAAGATGGTTAACACAATGAGAGTAAGACTAGATACTTTGCTGTTTTGCCTGTTTTCGTGAGGGATCCAGAGAAGGATGTAGTAAATCCTTCTTACAGCTTTTTTTGACAATATTCTGTCATGGTGTTGATAAAAACTACTGAGACTTCATTATTTCTGTTTAACTTATTTTATTTCTTCAAGTATTTGTAAAGATTAAGGTCTCTAAAGAATAGGAGTGAATGTTCTTGGTCTACATGCTCATTTTTGCTACTTAAATTTTGAGAAGCTTTGCAAAGAAAAAGTACTCAAATTCTTTCTGTGCAAGGGCATTATGTGCTCCAATAACCTGCTCTCTGAGCACTCTAGACAGTTCACTGTGTCACCATCCAATCAGTGCTTATTCCTTTCAAGTATGTATCTATATGTACTCTTACATTACAACTGCAGTTTCCTACCACAGAAATACAAAATATTCCGGTTTACGGATAATGGTCTCCCCTGGTTGCCTGGTAAAAAGAAACAAACAAGTTAATCTGAAAACCAATTCTGTTAAAATGCCGCACGAAAACATCCAACTTATGTGTTCTGAATTATCCCCTTGAGAAGGATATCCACTGACTACAGAAAGAGCTTACTGAAATTAGTCTCCATAGAATAATGTCAATTTTAAGAATACCCAGCTTCTTCTGAAGGTGATGGAGTTCTTGAGAACGTATGTATTTGTATATTCTTACACTATATTTGTCTTTATATATACCTATAAATCATTGATGCATCAGCATCTAAGAGGGCACTCTTATTTTCAGTTTTATGTTGAACAAAATGTCAGTGAGTGACAATCCAAGTTTAACTGGTGCTATGCTCTAATTGAGCTGTACTGTATATTGTTGAAATTCCAAAAGCCTTTGTAGTGGGCACTTTATCATTTTGACACTCTTTTCCTTCAACACATGGGGAGCAGTAGTGGCATATCTAAACTGATTTTTCACTGTAAGCCACTTAACCTGACCCAAGATCACTAA
>VYZW01027735.1:2529-15834 GCA_013401315.1 Balaeniceps rex | reverse complement strand
CTCAGGAATTTTATGTGGATGCTAATGGAAAAGGAGGATCTCTGCAAACCACCCGACTCATGTGCTATCAAAAGGGTTGGGAATGCTTGAAACAGTACACTTGGAAAAGTATGTTATGTCTTCCTTGGCAATGGTACCTTACTGGTGTTAGAAAATGCAGTGGACCAGAGACTTATCTCTCCTCCCTCAATATTAATACTGATTCATTTAATCTTCTTGTAACTAAGTCTGACTTCTCAGAGAACCATGGAAGGGAAAAACAGAGCTACAGTGAATGAAAAAGGAAAAAAAAAAAAAAAAAAAAAAGAACAAAACACACACANATGCACAAAAAAATAAAGCAACAACTTTTTGAATATAGGGATCTAGGTGTAAGCCAGTAACATATTAGGTACCTCAAACCGATGAGTGTTGGCAGTATTGCATACAGTAGTTTTGTCAGTTTTGGATGTTCTCATCTGAAGTGCAGCTGGTGAGGTTTTGTGGCTTAACTGGTCTTTTGTCTGAACGGCTTCTGATATCAGTGCCCTAAAGGAATATCAGTCAGAAGGACGTTAATTCCAGCTAACTGTTGTTTTATGCCAGTTTCTTTAGGATTTGTAGCTACTGTGTTCTAATACTAAACAAAAACATAAACCCCTTGCCTCTCTGACCTTCCCTTCTATCTCCAAACCTTGGTGTATATGGTCGCTTTGTCAGATGTTATGAATTTCACATAAGAAAATGTTCACGCATAATTATAGATATGCACAGGAGAGGGAGATTTGAACAACTGGCAACATTTTCTAAAATTGACCCTCAGGAGAGATTATAATTACAGCTAGTATGTTAAAACGTAGTGGTAGTAGGAAAAATGGTTATGTAAATCATTCACCTTTCCACCTGGCAAATCTGTCGGTGAGGAGTATTGGTTTTTTTGTCACATTGAAAGTCATGCTCATATTTTTGTGACAAAATAAGCCTTTTACTAAGCTACTAGCAATGTTGGCTCTGTGCAGCAATGGCAGAGGGAGTACATTTTACTCTCACATCATCAGCAGAATTGCTAAATAAATACAATTTTCAGAATCTCTAGTGGCGGTATGACAGAGAAGCCAGAAAAAGTGGGTTTGTGTCTCAGATCACATGAGTAATTTGTAGAGCTTTTGTCTGTTTCTTTTTTCTTTCTGTATTCTGCTAAAACCAAAACAAAACCCTCAGATAAATAAAAAACCCTATCAGGTTTCATCAAGTATTAGGCATGACTTTGACAGTGCTACGTTACTGATGAATTATGATGGTATATGTATCTACATGATGAACTACAGCATTTTATTTGAATCCCAATTATTTAATGTATCATTGTGTAACATAATATGATGTGAACTCTGTCTATGTAATCTTATACTGTTTTTTTCCTTAGTGCTAAAAATGGAAAAGGAGACTGGTAGCTGCTTGGTTTTGCTTTGCATTTCCTATCTTACCAAGCGTATGCTTGCTGCTTTAATTGCATACTATCCAAACCCTTCCATGATATTCTGAATTAATTCTGTGTTAGTGGTGTTTTCTCAGTGTGCTTGGCTCATTAGCCAAGTACCTGGGACATGTATTTCTCTACGCAGATTCCTTCTAACATGTCATTATCCCCATTTTACAGATAGTGAGATAGACACTGTTTGGGATTTTTAAACTTTTAAACACTTAATCTCATGGAAATCACATGCATAAAGCATGTTTGAAGAAATGAGGTTTGAATCAATTTTTTTATCATTCTTATATTTCATTAATACGATTTGTAGACTATAAACACAGGAAGGTCAATGATAGAGCCTACGTTTAAATGGAGCCATTTTGGTCTCTGTGGAAATGAAATTACCATTTTGTATCTTCAGTTAATGATTATTTTGTATAGTTCAGATTGCTCCAGCCCCACGGCATGGAGCAATACCCGTATCGAGGTCTATCTTGTCAGATACTCCTTTTTTTATTCATTTCTTCTGTCATGCTTATATAATTTGTTCCTGCCTGTAGAGGATGTCACCAAATAACCATTAGTGGGAGCTTTCAGTTTGGTCCCAGTTTAAACAAATTAATTTTCAAAGTTAGTCAAGTATTTTCCTTTGTGATATCCCTAGGCAAATGTTAAGTGTATTGGATTTACTTGGCCGTATTTTCTTAGATTTCAGTATAAACTTTCTTCTGAATTCTTAGTTTAAAATATATAACTTTGGGATAATTATGAACTCCTTGTATTCTTTATAATTCTTGAATTAATAATACGCCTTCAATTAGCGTATGGTTTTGCCTGAGTCTGTCTCCTTTGTTCTCTCTTGATTCTTTGCAGTTACATCTTTCGGTCATGTCATTTTATCTTAATCATAAGGTTCTTTGAACAAGAAGATATTTGTGATTGCACAATGCTTAGAGTAATGGAGCTCTAATCCCAATGGGGAAATCTGTGTTATAGTGAAAAGAAAAAAAAAAAAAAAAAAAGGATGTGGCTCTATTCAGGTGCTGATTGAATTCTCAGCAAGTGCGGAAATTGTCAAAGACATCTACTAGTTGTAAAGTTGTGAAATGTATAGTATTCCTGTTAACTCACATCTTTTAAATTGCATAATGATTGGCTATTAGACACACTTTTATTCTTGGAGGGGACATGGGCGAACTGTAAACACATGTTTAATCTGAATTCTTTTTCAGTATCCCTTCTAAGTAGAATAGTGTCTAGAATGTGCTTTAGGGCTCTGGAGAAAAGTAAGAGAAGGACTGCATGTAATAAGTGGTAAGAATATGAGGTGTTCTGAATCTGGAAGTTTTATATTCTGCATTTTAATTCATTCCTTCCAAATTGTAAGTCATTTTACAACTCAGAAGATGAGGGCTTAATATAGAAGTTGCTGGATGAGATTGTCAGGCCTGCATTAAACAGGAAGACGACTAAGGTAATGAGAGAGACTCTAAGAATCTGTGAATCTATACTAGGTTTGAATTGTAACTTTACATACATCCTTGTGCCAGTGATGGTTTAGGCATGTAAATGAATTCTAGGAATAACCTGGAGCCTTTCAAATATGATGTCCTGGTTTCGGCTGGGTTAGACTTAATTTTCTTCCTAGTAGCTGGCACAGCTGGCATAGTGCTGCGTTTTGGATTTGGTATGAGAATAATGTTGATAACACACAGATGTTTTAGTTGTTGCTAAGTAGTGCTTACACTAAATCAAGGGCTTTTCAGCTTCTCATGCTCTACCAACTGAGAAGGCTGGAGGTGCACAAGAAGCTGGGAGGGGGCACAGCCAGGACAGCTGATGCAAACTGACCAAAGGGATATTCTGTACCATATGACATCATGCTCAGTATATAAACTAGAGGAAGGCTGGCCAGGGGGCCGCTGCTTGGGGACTGGCTGGGCATTGGTCAGCAGGTGGTGAGCAATTGCATCGTGCATCGCTTGCTTTGTATATTCTTATTATTGCTACTGTTTTATTTTGTTTCAGTTATTAAGCAGTTCTTATCTCAACCCATGGGTTTTCTCGCTTTTACTCTTCCGATTCTCTCCCCCATCTCACCAGGGAGGGGGGAGTGAGCGAGCGGCCGCGTGGTGCTCAGTTGCTGGCTGGGGTTAAACCATGACATATGAAAAGCTCATTGTATTGGCCAGGACATCTGAAGCTAATTAAAATAGTAAATAAAAGTGGTAGTGGTGTGGATTTAATTTTCCCTCTCAATAGATGTTTCTTAAGTAAAGGAAAAAATGCAACAGTAGAGCCACACGTCTCCTTTTTTCTTTCCAATTCCCGAATTCCTGTTCGTAGCTACTGACTGAAGTCAAGGCTAAAGCTCAGCTGTCACTGATTGAGACACAAACAAGGATGCTGCTCTTGAGCCAAAATAAACTTGTATGAGTTTATTTTATAACTAAAAGTGTAAATGTTCATTACTACAATATTTATTGGAAGAGGAGTTCTAATATCTGACTTCAGGCATTTTAAGGCCTTGGCCATCCCCTTTATGTATTTTGAATGGGATCTCTGAATTATTAAATACTTTTGGATGCTCGTTTTACTTTGTAGGGAATCTACACTCCTAATACATCTCTGTAGGTTAAACATGTAAATTTTGACTGCATGTTATTCCATATCCCCTTAAACCTCCTGTCTGTGAAAGAAAACAAAAAGTTATGAATCTGATACTCTTTTGGATTTTTGAAGCTTTTGCAAGATGGCTATGAATACAAAATAAGTGAACTTTTCTGTTGGATTTATAACTTCCATCTCTCTCGCTTGCTTTTTTTTTAAATTGTATTTTTGCAAAACCTTATAATTTACAATCAAGAGCTGTTTTGAGAAAATACTTCTAAGGAATACAGAGAGAAATAAAATTGGGAGATTTTTTTCAAGTTAGTTATGAAGAGAGCAATCTGTTTTCATGCTTTCTTTTAAATGTCTATATATAAAAAGTATATATAATAATCTTGAGAAGATGATACATTGTATTTATTTGTTTGATACCTAAATTGATCTATAATGATGCAAAGTGGCAACATTTTGTGAAGCCAAGATCTGACTACAAGGTAGTCAAACAATTGATAAAAAGGGAGGCTGAAAATTAGTTGTTGGGTTTTTTTCTTTCAGGATGTGATATAGAAATTACCTATTTATAAAATAGGCAAGCGGGTACACAAAGTATTTGGTACAGTGTGAAAGTTTGTGTTTTGAAAAAATAACTGTGACTTGTTTTTATTTTGAGAATGTTTATGTGTAGGTGCTTCTGTAAAATTCTTTAGCATATTGTAGATATTTCTCCTCCCACCCTCTGCTGCTTAATCCTCATCCCCAGCATGATGTTTTGTGCAAGTGTTTCAGGTGCTCAGCACTTCCCACAGTCTCTCAGTACTCCTAAGCAGGAAAGGAGGTGATATCTGCTTTCCACTATGATGGGATGGGTGCAGCAAAATGGAGAAGCTGAATCTGCAGAGGGAATATTCTCTTCCTTTCTGAATAGGAAGCATTTGGGGCCTGTAAAGGCTTACAGAGGAATGAATAAGATACCTGTTACAAAAGGGTTTGTCACTGAATAAAACCAGTAAGACCCCATAGTTGGTTAAACAACAACCAAGAAAAGACACAAAGTTGTAGACTCTTTCCTCAAGATTTTAAGTTGTGGTTCCTTTCAAGGACAGGCTGAGATCCTGGCTGCTTTGAAGGCAGTATGGCAAAATTAGTAATAAGTTTTTACCTATTCTTCAAATGTATATAGCTGAGCGAAAGTACTTCAACACTGTAGTACAGAAATCACTTCAAAAATGGTATTCAGGCTGCTCTACATCACAGGTTATGGCAGCTCCTAGTCATATGCTAGCATCACAGTGGTTTATGTGGGGTTGATGGAAAGCAACTGTTGATGTAGAGATTGCTTTTGAAGTTGCCAAATGTCATCTTGCAACACTGCTCTAGGATCTGTATGTTCTTCCACGTAGAAGTAAGGAATGACTTGGAAAACTACCTGTCCATACAGGCACTAGCATGGTATGTGTTAGGCGGTAGTGCGCTGCCACACTGCCAGCTCTGCTTTCCTGACTCCGTAGCTGCTTGGGTTAAATACAGGAATTAGCCAGTCACTTGTGTACCTCTGCATTACACTGTGTGTGGTACTCAAGGAAGGCGTTACTTACTAAGATAATGGGTTTTTCTGGATCTGAGGTCACAGGAGGAGTGTAGTCAAGAAACTAGCCTCTATCCACTTTTGAGATTGTCATCTCCTCCCTGCCCCTGCTCCACAGCCCCAAAATGTAGGAGGCATTCTTTAGAGCCCACCCCAGCCCACCTGATGTCGGTCTTACTGGGCACCCTGCCTGTTGTTCTCTGTTCAGGAAGCACACTGCCAGTATCCAAATGGCCTTGAGCCATTTGGTTATGCTCAGTGCAGAAGCACTTTTGTAGCATTACCCAGCATATTACTGAAAACCCAGCAGATAAGTTTTTTGAGGTCACATTTCACGTAAACCTCTACAAAGTTCTGTCGTTTTACCTGAAAGGTAGAGGTAATTTCTGTTTGACAGGCCTGCTTCAGACATCTAAGACGTGCATATCAGCTGTACCCTTTTAGTTGCATAGTCTGTCTTTACTAAGCGATGGGCACCATTTGAACTGTGAATGTTCTTGAAGTATCTTTCTAGCATTGATTTTTCTAAGGTAGAAGGATTTTGATACACTGAAGCCTGTATCATCTTTGAAATTGTGCATAATAGTTCTTTTGAAATTTTTTTTGAAAAAAAAGCTTCTGGCATAATGTTTTTCCTGGCATGCTAAGGGGTGCCTGTGGTAGTGCCCAATCACACTGAATTTAGTGGTTCTTGGGATTTGTTATTAAGCAGTTCACAAAGGCCATAATGTTGCTTTCTGGTCTTAAAATCTTCATTGGACAGTGTAAGACTGGTTCTTTCTATTCATGGTCCAACTAAAGCATTTTCCCCACTGATGATATTTGGCTCAAAAGAAACTTTCTGTCCTCACCAGGCAGTAAGGACCAGTAGGGGAAATGCTACTGGGAACATGGCTGTGTTCCCAGATCTGCCTGACCTTTTGGATGAACTAGGCAGATCCCTTCTGTTTGCTTTTGATGCTTCTCTCAACCTTGTTTTGCATAGTTAGGCTGCCTTAGGCAGAGACTGTTTCATACCATCATTTTGTGAAATACACTAGACAATGGGACCCAGATCACTATTGGAGCCATCTGGGTGCCACTGAAATGCAAATAATAAATCATCTTCAAATTAAGGCTTAAAATTCCAAGTCCTCTTGAATTAGAAGTGATCTGTTCTAACTCAAATCTTATTGAAAAGTTTGATTAGCTTACATAACCATTTGCAGAATTTAGTACACACTGTATTAACTTTCAGTATTAACATAGTACACTCATAGTATTTGTATTTTTATGGATTAATTGTTACAGGTATTCAGATTATGTCTCTGATAAAGATACAGGCATTTATTGTTTGAATAATTAATGTGTAGGTTGTTAGGCTAAAAGAAAATGACAGCTGTTTTGCCTGTGCTGCTCTGCACGCTGTTGCTAAACAAGTCTTATGAGACTTCATTGTTTGGGTGTGTTGGTTTGAATAGTTGTGATATTTAATGAAACATCTTGCTTTAGAATGAATTCTTTTTCTCAAGAATACCCTTCCACTTAGAGTATTTGAAGTAATGTATTCACTTCTTTTGAAATACCCAATCCCAACCAACTTCATTATGAACACTGTTTTATTTATACCTAGAGTGGGCTCATAGCTCTGCAGTGACCTATGGAACACACTCTTCAGCATGCATTTGACTGTTTTTTTTCTTTTCTTTTAAGTATAATGGGATTCTAGTGATTGTCTTATAGTCATACTTTAAACAGGTTATATCGCCCAAGACTTTTATAAAGTATATCAGTGAAGATATTGTTAAACAATACTATTAAGGAACATTTCCATCACTTAAGAATTGCATTTGCAATAACAGATTTAAGAATTGTATCAGCTGCTGTGCACTAATTCATTTTATTGTATTGCATTTTATATGGCTGCATTTAGAGAAAATACTTGTTCTCTAATGGAGTAAATGCTAGTCCAGTGATCCACTACACAAATCTTGATTTATAATTCACTTTTTAAAAGAAATTGTTTTCAGAAGAGCTTTACAGATGTAGTGTACAAATATTTGGTTGTGTTAACTAACAAGCAGTAGCTGTCTTGCTGCTTTGTCGTGCACACTTTGGAGGAGTAATCATGTGTTCATTCTGGGCTGTTTGCAGTTAAGGCTGCTGTTGTCCCCATCAGATTATTCTGGTGTTGAATAATAAATACGCATAGGCCCGTGGCTAGTTTATGCTGTTAGAAAGAAAAATTCCCAAGCCCTAGCAAATGTTCCTGAAGAAAAGATATGCTGAATTTTCTAGTTGTCAAATCACACGCTGTATGGTGGTATTTTAAAATATACTTTACTGTAATGCTAACAGTATCATCATGTCACTAGTTTTACAGTGTCTTTCTCCTAATATTGGTTCCTCTTGACATCTTTTGTCTGCTAAACTTGGGATATAAACAGTTTGGCTGTGATAATTTTCTTGTCACCCCTGCTCAGTGGTTCCCAGACACACATGGCACACATCCAGAAAGAGAAAGGTGGACTAAAGACCTTTGATAGAAGGGTAACTGAATTGCTTGAGTCACTTAAAGATTTTTCAACTGTGAAAGGCATGATATTTTGAATTTCCAGTTCTGTTTTGATCGAATTTTTTTGTTTAGGAGTGTAACTTTTTGAAAAAAGCACTGTTAAGATGCTATCATGTTTCTGTTTTTAAAATTAATCTTAGGCTATATGTTTTAGTTTTGTACTGACAAATTAGTTTGTGGAAACATCTAAATAATTTTAAATTAAAAGTGACATGCCACATAGAATAAATAATGTTTGTGGGTGTCTTTTTCTGTTTTGATCCTGTGGATCTTCCAGGATCCACAATAAATGCCCACTGTTAAATGGCTACATCATATTCCAGAAGGATTGGTCCATTTAGAATCTAATTAATCACTAAGGACTTTATCCAGACAAAACCTCAGTTTCTGTCACAGATTCCAGAGTCATCCCTACCTCCCTACTATAGTCATCCCTTATTCCGATGAATACAAACAATAGCTCAGGGTCTAAAAAGCTTCTCAGCTCTGGTTCCAGGAAACCCAGATCCACCATTCTGACAGCTACTGTTGTAAGCAAGTTGATGACAATGCTTTTGGACCATTATACGGAAACGTTTTTTTCCTTTTGCTTGCTTGCACTGTATTCACAGAGTATGGAGAATGATGGATGCCACCTGCTATGTGTATTTGCTTTGATTCGTTAATATGATGTGAATAGAAGAGGGACAGTCTAGTCTGTGCCCTCACCTTCACTTACAGAACCGGAACTTTTAAAAAAGAAAACTTAACTTTTTTTGTATCGCTGTGTCAGCAACACCTCGTGTAGTTATATTAGGGTTATGTTAACATGACTATTTGCTGACTTTTTAAAGGAGATGCACAGCTGCTGCCGCAAGTTCCAGCTGACTCAGTAGATCTGGCTTGCTCTTTCTCATTACTACAAGGTTCACTCAGGATTCTGTAGCCCTGTGCTGCAGTAAGTTGCAGGTTTACCCTTGCTGGCTACTAACCTGCTGGCTACTAAATACTAAATGGTACATACACTTGAGCCTGCTGTTATGTCGGCTTTCCTGAGAGCTAGAGATACCTGTTGAAGCATAAGGAATTATTATCAGTGGAAAAAAGTATCCAGTGCAAAACTTCAGTTAACATTAGCAGAACAAGTCTTTCATAAATTATTGAAAGAGCCAGCTGGCAACTAAGCCCCACACAGCCGCTCACTCACTCCCCCTGGGTGGGATGGGGGAGAGAATCGGAAGCGTAAAAGTGAGAAAACTCATGGGTTGAGATAAAGACAGTTTAATAGGTAAAGCAAAAGCCACACATACAAGCAAAGCAAACCAAGGAATTCATTCACTACTTCCCATTGGCAGGCAGGTGTTCAGCCATCCCCAGGAAAGCAGGGCTCCATCATGCACAATGGTTACTTGGGGAGACAAAACGCCATCACTCCGAATGTGTGTCCCCCCCATTCCTTCTTCTTCCCTCAGCTTTATATGCTGAGCATGATGTCATATGGTGTGGAATATCCTTTTGGGCAGTTTGGGTCAGCTGTCCCAGCTGTGTCCCTTCCCAGCTTCTTGTGCACCCCCAGCCTGCTCGCTGGTGGGGTGGGGTGAGAAGCAGAAAAGGCCTTGACTCTGTGTGAGCACTGCTCAGCAGTAACTAAAACATCCCTGTGTTACCAACACTGTTGCCAGCAAGAGTCCAAAACATAGCCCCATACTAGCTGCTATGAAGAAAATTAACTCTATCCCAGCCAAAACCAGCACAAGTATCTAAATATTTACAGGTAGATTAGATCTTTATGTATATATATTCTCCCTCAGCAGTACAGTCTGGAGCAAATCCATTGAGCATGAATCACCTCTTCTTATTCATATGTTCTTGGACTTTGAAATTTTTGTTTGTTCAGCTCTTTGGGCAGATCGTGAATGGGGAAGTCCCTGGTGTTTTTCCATTATTAAGATGTTCAGTATGACCATCACTACAACTTCATCAAGTCAACATGCAAATTTTGCCCCAAAGTTGGAAGAACCCCAGTAGCCTTCACTGCCCCTTTTCTTTATTTCTAGTGCATAAAATAATGGTAAAACTTTCAAGCTCTCCAAGAGTGGGACAATTATTTTTTTTTTTTAATTGATGTAAGCTGTCAAAGAATCACCTTTAAGTTTCTAGGCATTGGTTATAAGGCCCTGTACAAGACATCAGAATAGGTATGACTCAGGCAGATTCTTCTATGGGTAGACAGTCCTTACTTTTATGTTAAAAATAAATGTAGAAACATTTGGAAAGCTAAGTTTCATACTGTTTATTTCTGAGCTCTGCTTGCTTTTAGTTTTCAGCCAGACAACCCTATGCATAGTCATTTCCCGCCTAAGTAATTGAGACTGGATGTCACTTTCAGCACATGAGTAATATTCCAGTTAATTTACCAGAACTATGTGTGTACTTAACTGTAACAAAGTAGAACTATTTTTGTTGGTTTAGGGGCTTAGCATACTATTTTGCAGGATTGAACCTACAATGTTGTCCAATACAAAATAGCTATCTTCTGCCATAGTAATTTTCCTAACTCCCCATAAAGTGTAATTTGTTTGATTGTGTTAGGTGTTATTTAACATGAGGTATTAAATTAGGACTTTACAATTGTTCGTGTTTCTGGGGAAAATTGTCCATCTTAAGCCATCATTTTTTAATTCCTGTTCTTGCTAGTTTGTGTAACTTAAATAAGCTTTAAGAAATTTTGCTTAGTTTGAAATATCATATGGCAATTAAAAGTATTTGTCAGAAGAAAAAGTTTATAGCACTAGAAAAGTTCTATAACACTAAGCTAAAAGTGGTAGTTTAGGGAAGTTTGTTCCCTCCTTGTCAGCTGCTAATGTTAGTGCTAATATTATATATTTCAGAAATTATAGAGTGATGTCCTCAATTATTGTCATTACTATCGTGATTCTTACAGTAACGAATACTTCTCTGCATTCCTTTTCCCATGAGGATTTTGTTTAAGAAATGGATACAGTATTACCTTTGGTTTTTTAGTAAAAATATATTACTTGTAACTGCATCTTGTGAGGAAATCTACAATCAAGTGAAATAAGTATTTTTTAAATTTGCAATAGAACCTGAGTAACATAATATGGTCAATTTTATCCCTTCCTAATGCTCATGTTTAGCATTCTTGGAAAGTGATCTTGTTATTTTTCACTAGGTTCCTTAATGCTCATTAACTACAGTATTTTTTACTCTGTTTTATGGTTAATTGTCCACTAATGGGAAGGAAAGTTAAATCTCAGGTCTATAACCCTATACAATTTTGGTTGGTCACCCAGACATCAGTTCACTAGGGAGTATTTCCAAGATTTGATTACATGTACATGTTATGTAAGCTTAAGACTTGGTGATGACTCTTAATGACTTAGGAGTAATTTCTGGTGCCTGCAACAGTTTAATGTATGAGTAGAACTGAGGTGGATTCTTAGGAGCTTAGGATTGAAAGGGGGTCCTCCTTTTTCTTTAGGTCTTAAAACATTTACTTGGAAACCTAAAACTTCTTAAAGTAGTATGAGAGTCACTACCAGTAACGGAATAATTTGTTGTCTTTGGCTAGCTAGTTAAGCATTAAACCTAGAATTTGTGTGAAATCTATGTAGTCTCTTTGGACTTTCTTGGGGAATTAAAAATGTAGCTTTGCTGTGCAGGATGAAATGAGGAAAGGTTTTAAAGACTTTGTGAGATAATTATACCTTTGGCATATTCTCTGTGGTAGTCTGAGAAGTGTGGGGTATATAGGATGAACTGGGGATAAAGACATGTGCAGTTATTCTCTGATCACGTTAGATCTGAATCATCTTCTGGAGGAGAGCCCCTGAGATATTAAGCCACAAGAACAGCTCTACTAACTGTGTTAGCACCAGAAACAATGATTTTTAAACCATCTGTCCAACTCATAGGGACTGAAGAACACAGGGCACAGAAATGAGCAGAAACCTTCAGTTCTTATAAATTCTGATAAAATCATAGTGAGATAATACTCTAAATAAAGAATTCATTCTTGAAAACTGAGGATTTTCTGAACATTATTTGGCATTGTTTGCTGACTGGCAATTACATTTGCTTTAAAAAAAAATTCATCTGCAGATAAATGCAACTGAATTTGAAACGCTATTGTGGGCTTCTTGTGGCAAATGCTACATAGTGTATCTTAACTCTTGTTTTCTGCTTCAATAGCTAATTGCAGGCTTTCTAGAAAACTCTATCTGCTCTACTTTCATATTGCTCTACTTCGGAGACTGATTACCTGAAATGTACTAATAAAAACTAAATGTACTACTTTACTTTTTTTGTTTTTCTTTTTATAGATCATTTCAAGTGACCCATTCTGGGTACCAACCACTGAGGAAGAATATTTGCACTTTGGGGAAAAGGCAGACTCAGAGAACCAGGCCCGCAAGTACATGAATGCAGTAAGAAAGCGAAAGGGACTTTATGTAGAAGAAAAAATTGTGGAGCATGCTGAAAAGCAAAGAACTCTCAGTAGAAATAAGTAGCTGTGTCTGCTTCCTTTCTCTCCTGACTCAGCTAAGTGCAGGTGGATTATCTTCTATGCAGCAGATTCAAAATTTCATGTGGACTTTGTTCTTTGACACCACTTTTCTTATATGCTATAATGTCTGTGGCTTATGTTTTAATAAACTTAAGCCTTTCCAACTTTTATACAGAGAAAATAGTTTATTTATTTGAATAAAATATAGGCATATTCATTGCAATTGGTCTCAATTTTTAAAACTTACTGCCCTATTGAACTTTCTGTCACAGGATTAGGAGCTCCTAATTTAATTTGTTCCTTTATGATTTATCAGATGTAATTACAGTTAGAGCTGGTTAGGTAGTTTGTTGCAAATAAACTATGCACTGAATTTAGCTCCTTGACGTTTTTGACTCTGTTTTTTAAATTTATTTTAATTTCTGTAATGTATTTGTTACTCACCAGTACTTTCCATAGTTACCTATATGCAAATAGATGTAAACCTATTGGGAGTTTCTAAACTATTTGTTTTACTCTGTTCCTCATGTAAGCAGTCATCTAAATCAGTAATGTATCTTCTTTAAATCAGAGGGCAAAAATAGCACATGTGGAAGACT
>VYZW01027729.1:0-39377 GCA_013401315.1 Balaeniceps rex | reverse complement strand
TGAAGTACTTCTGGGGCTGCAGCGAGGTATGCAGCTCAGGGTTCCATCACTGTCTTCAGTAACGCGGGCTTTAGGGTTGCAGGTAACTCCTTGTATCCTTAATTCTTTTGCTGGGTGATTCTGCACAGCTTCACAAAAGTGAATCAAAAGTATCACTTTGTGAGTAGGATGATAGAGGCATTAGTTTATGACAGCTTTAATGAATACTGATGTTGGATTCCTGCAAATTAACGGAGACCTAATTTGTTTAATTTTCTCTTTACATGACGGATCTATGTCCTGTATCTCTAGGCTCCCCATCTCCATCCTTTGCTTTCCCTTCCACCCTCCCAACCACTCAAAGAAAACTTGTTCCAAGTCCAAGCAGAACTGTGACAGAACCTCAAAATAGGTGCACATTTTCTTCTAATATCTTTCTGTGCTACAGCAATATAATTTCTTACAATTGCTTATTTGTTGGGGCTTTTTTTATCCCCTGCAAAGGATATAAGGAAAAGCATTTTTTTGCAATTAAGGCAGTCAAGTACTGGAGCAGGCTGCCCAGAGATACTGTGCAGCCTCCATCTGTGGAGGTTTTCAAAAACAGACTGGATAAAGCCCTGAGCAACTTTATCTGATCTCACGGCTGACCTTGTTCTGAGCAGGCGGTTGGACTGCAGACCACCTGAGGTCCTTTTCAACCTCCATTGTTCTGTGCTCCTGCTTATAAAATACATGAAGTGATTTTATACGCTTGTTTTTAAGTAGGGAGGGGTCAAATGCTAGACAAAATTCAAATTGTGGGTTTGGAGAACGCTAGTATAGCAGAACATAACAGCCAGTAATACAGCACAACGCACTTTTTTTGTAAAACCATATAGTTCATTACTACTGAACTACCAGCGTTAGACCAGCTTTATGGATGTGGTGTTTGTGTGGTACCAGCTACTTTGAGCCAGTGACAAGAAAACTTGATAATAAGAAGACGGGGGCTAGAGCCCAGGGCAGCAGCAAAGTGCCAAGGACTGAGACCTTGGAGGACGATAGGGTGGATGGAGATGGGGGTGATCAAATGCTATGGAGCAGGAGGGTGAAGCTACTGAGAACAGTAGTGAGGAGGCGTGTAGCCGCAGCAACTTGTAAGTTGTTGATGTGCTTCCAGGTTCTGTCTCACCTGCTGGTGTCTGGTATGGGGGAATTCACTGTTTTCCTCATCCAGCAGCACTGAATGGCTTCTGTGGCCTCAGCCTCTGGGTGTGAGTTTTGCTGCTAGAAGTCCACAACACAGCTTCAGCTGTGGCTGTCTAGCAGTCGTGAGCTTTCCTTTGTGGGTCTGTTATGTAGGTCAATACCAGAAGGTTTTTTGGTGGTTACTAGCAGCTAACCTGATTTCCTAACCTCAGAGGTGGCTGCTTTTCTATTGACTTTTCTGTTGACTTTTCTATCCCATTGTGTTTGGGGTTTTTTCCCTGTGTGAAAGAGAGAAATGCTAATGAACTGGCTGAATCCTTTATTTCTAGATGTAATGTACCCATAGGAAACATCCCAGCTGAAAAAAGGCACTGTGAGAAACTATTAAGAGATCTGTTGCAAGGCTTTTGTAGGTTGTTCCATTGTGTCTTCTGAATTGCTTCTGCGTTGTATGAATCAATGATAATATTACTTGAGAACGGTGGTTTCTGTGTTTGTGTTGTTTCAACCTATTCATCATTTTGTTTGTAAATGAATAAGGGTTTAGTTCTTTTATGGTTTTTTCATCACAGGACTTGAACTTGTTTTTCCTGGGCTGTAGCTTTTGCTTGCTTTCCTTCTATAGACAGAAAAGCTATCATGTTTTCTGCAATGCCTGTTTTCTTCTTGATGCCTTGTTTCCTGTGGGTTTTTGCACCACAGCCTCAGCTTTTTACCTGTGGCTACCCTACGCATCCCTCTTGGTTGCTTTACACTGTGCTTGTCATGTGTGTGCAAAATCTAACCTTGAAATTCTGCTTATGTCTTTCCTGTTATTAATAATGTTTATGTGGGGTTTTTTTCTTGTCTAAAGCCTTTGGCAAGCTCAAAACTTTCTTTCATCGCAGTTATTCCGTAAAATCCCATATGGGAGTGAGGGGACCTCTGGTATTCTGTTTTCCATCACAGTGCGCATGGGCTTTTGCCCTAGCTGTGAGTCTGCCACTTACGCTACCTGTTTGAAGGGTAGCATTGCATACATTGATAGCTCTAGATTTCTGTGAGTTATCTGGGCTGTTACTTCCAAGAAGCTGCTGAATTCAGCCATGGGTTCAGACACCAGTTCTGATTGAATGGTTTGGCTTGGCAAGACACTGTTCTGTTGTTTCTTCAATTTGTAAGTATGCTTCTTCAAAAGCTGTAGGACAGTGGGGTTCCTGGTCCTAAGAAGAGAGAGATTTAGAAACAATGAGAAGAATTAAGTCACTCGTCAGGAATAAAATGTTCCATGTGACATTGATGCTAAACTTGCAGTGATTTGTAAGCTGTTCTGTAGTGTGTATAGCCTGTGACACATATAGCATGTATATAAGCCACAAGGTTTAGTGAGTAGAGTCTTGGCCCAGCGTTGTTGACTATAAAGAGTCTTTGCGGTAGAGGGAATGTATTCAACTGGGAAACAGCAATGGAAACGAAAAGAAGCTAATGATGAGAAGGGGGAAGGAATAATAGTCTAGAAAAAGTCCTGGGAGAATGAGGGAGGTGTCTGACCTATTAGAGCTCACTCTTACAGAATAGAGAAATGGAAATGAACCTCTTAATTACAAGTCCTAAGGGACCATTCCTACCCCAAAAAATCTGGGGAAGAAGTTAGGCACAGAAATGAGAGGCAGCAAGCATGTTAGCAGGGAGTAGAAATAGAATTGGAAAAGTACATGGTTTATTTTTCTAGCTCTCTGAATTCCTTCAGTCAATCAATGTGAATTGTCCTGGATTGCATTTTCACTCGATGTATAAAAACAAAACATATCTTGAAAATGAGTGATGAGGTATTACTCTATTTTTAAAATTAAATCAGATTAAGTAGCTGTCATACTCTGAAATCTTACACCTGTTTAACTGGACCGTACAGCGTGAGTGATGCAGTAGGACTTACCAGGTTGAGGTTTCTGGACACAAATGTCTTGCTCTGTAGGTGTCAGCACTTCTCTTGTTATTGTCTTTCAGCAACAGGCAGCATCAGGAAAAAACAGTGGATTTGGTGAGGGTTTTTTTTGTTAAAAGTATTCTTGAGGTGGATGTTCTTTGCTAGTGAACACTACTGAACTAAGGCAATTTTATGTAATTAATAGACAGAGCTCTGCTTACTCGATAAAGAGGCTTCAGAAAATAGACTTGATTAAAATGTTACTTGCAGAATACCATATAGCTGTTTATAAAACTATCTCAATAATAGGACTAAGCCTTTGGCAAATATTCTGTTCAGTAGGCCTTTCAGTATTTAAAGGGGGCCTATAGGAAAGATGGGGGCAAACTTTTTAGCAAGGCCTGTGGTGACTGGATAAGGACTAATGGTTTTAAACTAAAGGAGGGGAGATTTAGGCTAGATATGAGGAAGAAATGTTTTACAATGAGGGTGGTGAAGCACTGGAAAGGGTTGCCCAGAGAGGTAGTAGAGGCCCCATCCCTAGAAACTTTCAAGGTCATGTTGGATGGGGCTCTGAGCAACCTGATCTAGTTGAAGATGTCCCTGCTCACTGCAGGGGGGTTGGGCTAGATGACCTCTAAAGGTCCCTTCCAACCCAAAGCATTCTATGATTCTATGAAATACTGATATGACAAATGACATTCACCATTTGTAATGAACTTGTTGATTCCTTAAGCATTGCCATACAGGACAGCGTCTCTTAGGTTAAGCTTTAGCTCCAGGTTGTCCAAGTTCTGGCTTTTGAAGCAGAGCCAGGAACCTCTGAGAGAAGGATGGGGTATAGGACTTTGTTACTCCTTACGTGCAACTGTTTCACATTCATGTTTGTTTGTTTGCTGTAAACCCAATGAGGGCAGACTTACTCTAACTTGGCTTTCCTGGAGGACTCGAGTCCAGCTCTGGAAAGGTGGTTCAGCACTGAGTAAATGTGTGGGACTCGAGTGTCTGAGCAACCTGGGGAGCCTGGGTCTGAGACACCTTGAAAATAGGAGGAATGTGGGTTTAGCCCAACTCTGTTTACATAAGATTTTTTATAATCGTGATTGGAAGGGTCAAAGAGTGAGTTTGAAATGTCTTTTTAAAGCACAGACAGAAAATCGGCATGGAGCATCCTCTCTCTTGGACCTGGTACTCCCTCAGGTGCCTGGCAAGTCTGACAGTGCTAGTGTAGCCATTTGATTTGGAAATAAATTTGGATTTGCATTCAGAAGACATCTGAAGCTGTAGTGTTCCTTGCACTTCTTGCTCTGCAGTGATCCTGGCTGGCAATTTGTCTAGGCTGTCTCTGTATTTCTGACCTTGTGAATTACCAGAGAGAGCTCTTTTCCTTGGTACTTGCTTCCAAGGCAGTCCGATAAAGTATTATTAGCTGAATTTCCATACAGCAGTTTCTAAAGTATTAGTTTCTTTGGCTAGCAAATCTGATTACGTTGGCTCATTAGACCAACGTTTCTTGCCCTCTTTCTAGAGAGCTGATTTTACAACTATGCAGAATATGTCCCGAGGGGACTGAATAGATGTCAGTGATGAAACGGAAGGTTTATCCATGGTAACACACATGTGATAATGCTTCAGAAGGGGGAAGGAGGTACTGTGTTTTCATTTCTAGTCTTCAGAGCGGATGCATCTCAAATCCATTATTGAGCAGATAGCAGGATCTCTAATTGAGGTGCTCTGTATGTTTGTCTTCAGGCTGGCTGTACAGGAGGTGAAGGTGCTGTGGGCTGTGAGCGAAGCAAGATAAAATGAAATAGGGCCAGTTCCTCTGGACAGGATGGTCTGGAGATTATCTTTTGACTTGAATTCTTGCACCGAAATAATGAATTTATCTACGTCAAGCCTGTGGACTGAGTTGGTGGAACCAGCAGCTCCTGGGGATGTCGCTGGGCTTGTTTTAAGTGAGGTGAGTTGTGCAAAGGCAGCCTGCCCTGTGCAAAGCCAGCAGCCGCAGAGAGCTCGGCCTTGGCCACAAAATATACTCACGACGCTGCATAAATACACGGGATGCCTGAGTCAGCCTCTGCTTATGGAAACGGGTGGAGGGCTGAAGTGAGAGACCCAGGTCCATCAGCTGGTGCCAAAGGAGGTGTCTGTGTGAAGCTGCACGTGGACAGCTTCTCTGCACGCTTTGTGTAAACTTGCACTTTAGACCAGCAAAATTGGAACTGGTTGGGAACTTTTTACAAGCAGTCCTGGATAGAAAGTGCTGATTTGCTGAAAGGGAACTTCATGGGCCCGAGGTGCCTGTATGTGTGTGATGGGCCCTTCTTCCCTGCAGCAGCGAGATGCCTGCAGGGCACTCAGTCCCTCCTCTGAACCACGTGTGCCATTACTCCAAAGCTCTTCTTTGCTGTAACTAGTATAACTCATATAAATAGCTTCAAGTTACAGAAAGAAACTCTGTAGCCTGCAATTAGTCAAAAAAAAAAAAAAAACAGCATCCCATGTAGAAGAATTGTTTATAGCCCTTGCTCTGAGTTGGGCAGAACAGCTGCTTCGTTTATCAAGGGAGAAATCTAGATAATGCTTTCTTAGGATGCAGAACAAACTGTTACTTTTTTCAAAAAATGATTTTTAACTCCCAGCCAGTGGTACCACTGTCCTGCTGATACTGGAAAAGTACCAATTGCTGCCTGACAGGGTTTTAGTAGGATGCAAACAGCCAGCAGGGCTTCTCCAACAGAGAGCAGTCTTGTATTTAAAAAATGAGAGTCTAATCTATTGCAGAGAAGTGCTGTTGTGTCTGCTCCTCCTAGGTTAGGAGTGAGAGCAGCTACCCAGAAGCTCTTGATTTTAGAAAAAAGTACTTTTGTTTTTCTAAACAGGCCCTCTCCCCTCCTATCCCTGTTCCTGGCTGAATCTCCATCTGCAGAGAGTGGCTGAGCTTGTTGTGAAGGTGTTAAGTTTTTGACCACAGCTCCTGGCTTGGCTTCTCACTTTTACTTCATCTTTGCAAGTGCTTACAGGGCAGAAGTGGCTCCTCGCTGTGTGCCGGTGCGGTGCCTGCAGCAGTGGTCCCTAGCTGTCCACCGAGGACCCCGGGACATATCAGCGTGGTGTGCCTGGCAGCCTGTGAGCCGCATCCCCACCTGGCCGATTGCCTTTTCTCGGAGACGATGGTTTGTACTGTTCAAACAGCCCAGCTGCCAACCTCTGCACGTCCTCACTTGCAGTCAGTGTGAATACATCCACGGGGCAAAGACCATTGCTCCCTTTGCGCTTAAAAGGGGCCCCTGGACCACTGCAGCAGCGCAGCCCAGGTAGACGTCCCCAAAAGCAGAGTTTCATCCCTATGTCCAACCCCTTTGGGCCATCCCACATCAGCAAAACGAGACTGGATTCCCTGCTGCTCTCGCAGTGGGGTGGGTGTTGGCTGGCTTGTTGCAAACCCAAGCTGGTGGCACGGCGTGATGGATGATCTTATGTCATTTGTAGACAGATGTTCCCTGGGCTCCGGGTTATGATGTGGTTTTTTTGTCAGGTAATATTTTGTGGGAGGAGAGAAGGGGAGAGAGGAATAAATGATTCTTAGTGTGTAGATCTTATTAGACCTTAAGAAAAAAAACCTTAAGAATTTTTAATGATCTTAATAGATTTCCATTTGCTTGAGCAGAGAAGAGCTCAGGTGGATTTCTTAAAATATTTAAATGATCAGTTTAGTGTGATTAAACACTATGTGGTCTGCCACTGAAGAAAGCTGCCATGATGGAAAAAATCTCCCCTTCTGAGATCAATTAGTCTGTGCTGAGATCAATTAGCAGCACTGGTGAGGTGATTCAAGGGAAGGAGTCTGACACTGGGGTACCTCCGGGCTCTTAGCAGGGCTGCGGGGGAAGAAGAGTAGAAATAGATGGTACCACGCAACGGAGGGGACTTGTAGGAATTTTATTGCTATCACTGCTGCATTTCCATGACGGCACTGCTGGGCTGGGATTGCTTTCGCAGATCTTTCCACTCCATTTCCTCCGCCTCTGCTGTCAAACCCATGGCTTGCTCCGTGTTGCTATCCCAGCACATAGCAGCTCTTTGGAAAGGGTTTTGCCCCACGACAGAGCCGCGCTGTGTCTGTCAGCCGAGGCTCCTGCCTGTACCTCGCGGCACACCTCCCCTTCCCACTCACCGCGCCTGTACCGTGCTGGACGAGAAGGGATGGAGATGAAATGCGTCCCAAACTGCTCCTGAACATCTCAGGGTCCTGTCCCCTCAGATGGCTTCAGAAGGGTCTGTGCAGGGACCTGGGGCTGGAAGGGACAGCTGGGGCAGCCGTGGCCGCTGCGTGTTTAATAACCAGCAGAGAGGACTCTGATAGAGCTGTGCTGTCTCTGTAAGAATAAATTGTGCCTCCTCAGGGTATGCACTGATAACTGAGTCTTTCAGAGCTGCGAAGCTGTATGCAGCCATTACATTTGGAAGGATTGCTCTGTGCATGAGAAAAATTGAGACTGATGTTGGCAGAAGCCTTGCAAAGTGTTAGAAGACATGGAGGGTTACACATGGGAAAGAAATGCAGCAAGCTTTTTTTTAACACCGTGGACTCCTTTTGACTGTTATATTGTATTTGTGTCACTGAAATAAATCTTTCCAATCATAATCACTACAAAGTTTAATTTTTCTAGACCAGGGAATTGAATGGTGTCTTGGGAAGAGGGTAATTACCCGTCAAAGTGGAGCCATTGTTCTGGAATAGGGTTATTTTTAATCTGGGATTAGGTGCTCCCATGGGGGAGTTACACTGGCATACCTGAGCTGCCCGATCACTCTGCTGGACTATTGCTCTGTCCTCGTGTGGTCTTACGGGTTTCATCTGCTTAAAGTTTGCTTTGTCCTACATTTCGGTCCCCAAGGTCTAAAAATAGGAGTGAATTTAATAGCAAGCTTTAAACTGCCAATCAAACTTTACTTGCACATGAAGGGAAAAATGACAGAAAACCTTCAAATACTTCAAAGAAGTCATCAGATGAGTCTACCTGTCAAATAAGGGTTCTTTTTTAATCGTCATATATGCCTGGTAATGACCGTAGCTATCCTCCTGGGCCAGGCTTAGCTTGAAAAAAAGAGATTTTGCAGAACTGGGCTCCTACCTTTAAACTAGTTTTGACTTTTGCAGATAAATTTATTGACAGATGGGATGCAACCGCCCCTTCCTGCCTCCTGTCCCCTGTTCCTCGGTGAATTTTTGCCCCAGGGAACTTTGCAGAGGTTGGACACCCTGCAGAGTTTCTCACTGCGCAAAGCTGCTCTGCAGAGACCCATCTCTGTGCAGAGACCAGTCCAGCCCATCTGAGTTCAACCTGATTTAATGGATTATTAAGAAGGCGGCTCCAGCTCCTGAGCCCACCTGGTCATAAGTCAAAGCAGTGGGGTGGCTGAAATGGTGGCCAGCTGGGGCTTGGTGGTGGTGGCTTCGTGGGTGATGCCGCCACGGGTGGCTGCTGTGGTTGAGATGTGCATGGACTGAGCATGTTTCTGTTCCCATTCCTTCAGTTTTTATAGTCTTTTTATAGTCTTTTCTTTTAAAAAGTGTTTAAAGGAGGAGGGGAGGGAATGGCCTATGACACTGAAATGTCCCTGGATATCACTTCCCACCTGGGAAGGTTTCATGCAGGGTTTTGGCTTTTTATGGCGGCTCCAATGAGCCAGTTTGCTGTCTTCACTTTGCAGACACCCGATGTGTGCATACAGCGGTGGGGTGAAAAGGTTTCCACTTGGGTTTTGTAGAAATCCTAGCAGAAGTTGTAAATCCACATTTTGAGTGTGGTTTCTACATATTTAAAATGCCCACTGTGTGGATATATACCTCTCCTCTCTTTGCCATGATCTTGTAGCCAGATACCTAATGGTCCCCTGGCTTCAAAGGCCAGTCCCAGGAAAGTGCTTTCTTGAATTATCTGGGACTATAGAGCAATTGCAGCCTCAGCTCATTTTACCCTGACAAAACGGTCAAAATTTGCATTTGGGGAGCGCTGTGCCATTCTTTTCTGCCCTGATATGAATGATTGGCACTGCTGTTTTGTACTGGGGGTGAATTAGATTAATTTGCTGACTTACTGTTTTGCAGAATGATGAAAGCGTTGTCTCCGGAGCGGGTTTACTTTTTCATGCGGCAGGTGCGGGGGGAGCGCTGCCGCTTGCTGCGTTTGCAAACGTCCTGCTTTGGAGCAACTGTGGGAAACGATTGAAAACAAATTTCCTTGCAGCAGATCAGTTTGAAAAAGCTGGGGAAATTGATGCTCGTTATTTTCAGGGAGCCAAACTGTTATCTCCAAAAAGTAGCATGAATTTCTTTGCCTTGGTCTTTCTAAAGAAGCTCTGCCAAGGTGGACAGGGTGTAAACAAGTCGGTGACACACATGTGACGTGAGCTTGGATAGCTTGTATGAGCGTGGAGCTTCTCCCTGATGCTCCCGAGACCTCACAGCGATTTGTTTTATCTCAGCAGGCTGAGGCGCTTTAGGAACGGGCAATGTCCTTCTCTTGGAGGGGCACTTCTGTATGTTGTCAGGGGGCCAGACCTGGCTCCCGGGTGAGAGGCAGAGCCAAGGGCTGTGTCCGTAGCCTGGGACCACAGGGTGCTGAGGGAGAGGTGGTGGCATCCTTCGCAGCCCCTCTTTGCTCCCTGCTGTGTTCACAGGTGAAGAAACAACAGGTTAAACTGGGTGCAGATCATCAACTTCTGACGTTAGCCCTGCTGCTGGCTGCTGCCGGGCCTTTGCAAGTTGCTTCTCTGCCGCTTTTCTTGTCTGTGAGATGCAAATACAACCTCGCTGGCCTCACTGCCATCGCCTCTGCAAAACCTCTCGTGGAGGAGACAGGTGGTATAAGAGCATTTCTGTTGCTGCAAGTGTAGCAGAGGGAGCCCAGCTGAATTAGCTGCATGCCTGCTCTCCTGGGGGTGCTTTGGCACAGCCGGTGCTTGCGGAGTCCTTGGGCCAGCTGTGCTGAGCTCCCTTCTGCTGCGGGAAAGCTGCTAGCTCAAATTGGGCTTATTTTAGGGCTTTGTGATTTCCCTGGCAGGCTCAGTTCCCTTCCTTCAGAGGAGTTCAGCAAGGCAGCACGTAGGCAGGCTGGGCTGGAAGGCTTAGCAGCACGCCTGAGTGCCCCAACCTATTTAATAAGCTAATCTAATATGCTTAACATGCAGCTCCTCAGGACTAGCTGGGGTTAGGTACATTTCCAGCCTGAGGACAACCAGCAGGAGACTGGAGTGATCTTGTACCCTGTTGTTCAGCTGCTCTTGCATTGCCTGACTCCAATAAACCACCACAGTGTTGTGGAAGTAACAAACACTGCCCTTTGCAGGTGCTTTCTCATTTAGCCACCCCCGAGCTACATGGCATTTTAATGTAGCCGTGCACTTCCCAGTTATGGCTGTGGAGGGCAATGCAGAGGTCTGGATGCTTGAGATTCAGTTCATTACCCTCATCTTTATGCACCTCTGTCGTCTTAAGGAAAAGAACCGGAGAACTGTTGGCTTTGGATATTTAGAAATTGAAAGGGTTTGGTGGTGCTGAAGGGGACAAGCTTAGTGGCAGTCCCCAGGATGCCCCCAGTCCTGCACATACAGAGCAGGGAGCGTGCTCTTGAATTTCATAGCAGCACCTATAGCTGTCCAACCTTGTCTGTGTCCAATCCTGATCTAGATGCTGACATTTCTGTAGGTAATAAATACAGTCGCCAGGATCCCAGTAGGCTTTTTCTCTCCTTCTCCAAACAAATCTAAATTTCCATGTAATGATGAATCCATCATGCTAATTACAGCTGTGGGGAAAGGTTAGCCCTGTCTGCCAACAACTCATCTGCATTGCTGAGGCACAGGTCAGAACCAGGAAGAATATTTCTGCTGCAGGTCGGTATTTAATCACAGTAGCAGTTCTAGGCTTCATTATTATAACAGGACAGGCATCCTCCGTTAATTCAGATTGCATTGCTGTGTGTGTCACACATGGGCTTGAGGCTTCAGTGCTCAGCAGCGTCTCAGGCTGCGTGAGGCTGCCTGCGGATGGGTGATGTGAGGAGCGGGCTCAGGGCAGGGAAAGAGTGCACTTTTGGGGGAAGGAAAGAATGCTTAAACCAGATGAAAATGAATTAAGGTCTTCTGAGGTTTGGGATGACTTATTAATGCTTAAAAATAGAGCTCCTAGCTCTGAAAATTACAGAATCATGCTGTGTATCAAGTCATTTTGCTGCAGGCTTATCTTTGCCCTAAGTGGGACAGAAGAGAATGACTGTGACTGCATTGTGCCATTTTACTTGTAAGTAAAAGTAGATGGACTACCAGGGACTTTCCTATAAGAGTATAATAAAATATTATATAATAAAACATTTCACAACAACAACAATAATAAAAAGATACTTCGCCCCTGAAGGCTGCATTTCTAATGAATTATGACAAGGTCAGAAAGATCTTGCAGCTGGCACTGTGATATTTGCATGGTAGCTGCAGAACACTGTGTCGATGCTCTAGAAGTGATGGAGATCTCTTCCCCTCGACTTTGCCCCTTCCCTGGTTTACTGCCAGAGCTCTTGCCAGGGCTCGAGTCAGCAGAAGGTCAAATGCGGGTGAACGGAGGGAGATGCCCCAGGAGATATCCCAGCTTTGCGCTGCCTCTGTACTGGGCTGTGTCTGAAAAGCACCAAGCCCTGAAAGAATGAATTCGCTGTAGATTTGCAAACTTGACTGAACTTATGACTTTAATTGCCTAGAAAGCTACTGGAAGGTTGTTCTGCATCCTGCAGAGCAGGGACAGCCCCATCTTTGCTGTGAAGAGCTCTACGCAACATTGTCTGCTGCTGATGAAACCTCGGGGTCCAATGGATAATTTTATATGAAGTTGGTAGGGAAGTTGTGTATGTACCCGTGTAACGTGCATATATAGTGCCACATATGTGTTCCTTTCTTCTGTACCCTCTTTCCCTGCTCCCTGCTCTGAAATGTGTCCCGCTGTCAAATGCCTCCAGAGGAAATGCTCTCAGACTGGTGAGTCTCTACCTGTGAAACGCAGAAAAGCCTCCTGCCTTATCGCCTGTCAGAGACCCTCCCTGGGGGATCCACATCGCCCGTTTTTGTCAGATACTTTTAAGAGACAGATCTTAAAAATATATATTCATAGCAAAAATTCATCTTTGTCCAACTGGTAAGTTCATTAAAACTCCTATACTAAAATGCTGAAGAGCAAAGAGGAAACCAGAGGTGTTAATGAATAGCTTGGAGCTAATTAAAACCTAAATCTGGTAATCCTGTGAAACCAGCTCAACTTTCTGTGCTAGGTGCTGCATCATTTCAAGGCAGATGATACCAAATTCTCATGAAGTGACTAAAATTGGCCAAAGTGGTCATTGTCCCGTGTGCTATTGGAGATGCAGCATTCAAGTGTTCAGCCAGCATGAGTCTTCCCAACCTCAAAAAATCATAAAATATGAGAAAACTATGTTGAGGGATTTTTGCCTTTGATCGTAGAATTGGCGATTTACGCTCAGATCATGGGCCAGGACTGTGTTTTCTAAAACATGGCCGTGATAATTGAGCACAGTCACATGGCTCCAGGAGGAAAGCCTGAAGTTCTTATTATCTGTGGCACCAATTATGCAGCAAGACAACTTTCTGAATCTGTGTCACTTTCAGCAATAAAAAATGGTTATTTAGAATNTTGTAAAAAATTTTTTCCTTATATCTAGCCTAAATTTCCCCTCCTTTAGTTTAAAACCATTACCCCTTGTTCTGTCACAACAGGCCTTGCTAAAAAGACTGTCCCCATCTTTCCTATAGGCCCCCTTTAAGTACTGAAGGCCGCAATAAGGTCTCCCCGCAGCCTTCTCTTCTCCAGGCTGAACAACCCCAACTCTCTCAGCCTGTCCTCGTAGCAGAGGTGCTCCAGCCCTCGGATCATTTTTGTGGCCCTCTTCTGGACCCGCTCCAACAGGTCCATGTCCTCCTTGTGCTGAGGGCTCCAGAGCTGGACGCAGTGCTCCAGGTGGGGTCTCACCCGAGCAGAGTAGAGGGGCAGAATCACCTCCCTTGACCTGCTGACCACGCTTCTTTTGATGCAGCCCAGGATACGGTTGGCCTTCTGGGCTGCAAGCGCACACTGCTGTATCAGAAATGGCAAAGACAATAAAACATTGATTCACAGTCCAGATCCTTCTCTTCATTTCAAAGGATGCAAATTATTTTAAGGAAACGGAGAACTGACTTTTGTAGGAGACGCTAACCTTTTCTTCTCCACATCCCCCAGAACTTTCTCTTGAAAATTCTTTAAATACTTTGCACAGTCAGTTACAATTATTCTTATAACAATTTATGATGGTTCAGCCTGGTGTAGCAAAACACACAAGTGGGCATTTTGCTAAGTGACTGTAATGGCATGAAACATGGGATTATGCTTGGTTTGAAGGTCATGTATGTGACTCCACTTCTTGCGGGGTTTAAGTTTGTGATGGCATCACTGAACACAGATGACGCTTTCCACATATTATGCTGGCTGCCTGCAGTGCTACACAAACCTTGTGAGTAAAAGGCTGCTGGTCCAATTTCTGCTTGATTTAGGGTCTTGCTCCTTTATCAAAAGTCATTTTGGGCTAAGAGCTCAAGGCTGAAGGAGAGGAAGAGTGCTGCTGGGCATGGCAATATGCACTCCTGTGCCCTGGTGTCTTTCTGCACAGCAGAGCCCTGAGAGCTTTTGATTGTAGTTAGTGAAGTTACAGTCCATGGTATGGTCTGCTCTTGGCCACACTGATGGTGTAAAGTGAACATCTCAGGCAAACACAGGCATCTGTGGCAAATGCAAGCAGAAGATCCAGCATCAGTGATGCCATGAACACCATGCGGGACATGCTGCTCCGATACAGCAATAAATAACTACAGAAGTAGCAGTAATATTGTCAGAAATGTGCTGGGGTTTTGTGGTAGTCCAAGACTCATGCATGACGTCTTTTCTGTATCAGGTGCCAAATTTACCCTCATCCACGTTGTAGTGGGAAAGAAGGGCAGACCTGTGAAGTTCCTGAATGACGCAGTTGAGATGCCTATGTTGTAATGATGATGAAGGAAGAAACAAGTGAAAAGACACAAAGAAGTCTGTGTGACATTCTTAAAATGGCAGGTCAGGGAGACGCCCTTTGAGCTGTTGAATGGATTTGGCTGAAAGCACTCCGGAAGGCATCAAGGAACTTACCAAAACTGAGCTGAGGTTCTCCAGGCTGAACAGCAGTGAGGGAGCTCAAAGCATGAAGCGGGTCTGAAACGCTCATCTCAATATGGGACCGAGGACACCAGATTCATGAACAATATTTTGTCATTGTAATTTGAAAGTTTACTATAGTCTCTGCAGACTTCAGCTGAGCTTCATGGTACTTTGCTGTCATATTTAATATTTGCTTTTTTAACTGTAAATATTTAATTTCCCAGTGTGATTTTGTGAACTGGCTGCCCTGGACTGAAGTTGATATTTTCATCAGACAATTGTGATGGCAAACTAATGGGAATCAAAACCCCAAACAGATATATGATGGAACAGTAATGCAGAAAGGATCGGAGGGTTTAGTATTTGCCTGCAAAAAGAGTAATAAAAAATGTAATAGAATTGTAATAAAAATAATAAAAGTGACTGTCTTCCCCATGGTGTTTAACCCCTGCCTAACACCTGCTGTCCGTAAAGCTTTGGCTCTGTTGCTGGTGCTGTAGTTCTCTACAAAGTATTCAAGAGCTGTACAGGGTGCTGGCGTTTCTGTAAATGGATTTTAGTTCCCTGCTCACAAGAGATTGAAAAGTCACTGACTTATACCCTGGAAGAGCTGTTCCTAGTTTTACAGATCATTTGAGTGTGACACTTGCTTTTTCCAAAAAGACAACTGCCTGAGGTGAAAATTTTAAGAATAACACAGTTTTTGTATTTTGAACAACAACAACCACAAAAATCCAAATAGCATTTTTAAGTTAGACACAAAACTTTTCAAATTTTACAATTTTATTGACTTGCAATTGCAAATCGAGCTGGCAGCTGTCTTATGTGGTTGAAGCAGATATTCAGTGCTGAAAAAGTAGAGGTGTGTTTGGGAACCTGAGTTACGGTCGAAGGTCTGTTGGCAATAGTGATACTATTATATTTGCTTCCACTGAGCGCTGAGGTGAGAACGGCCATTTTCGGCATGGAGGTTTTCTGAAGGATATTTACCTGCCTAAATGTTACATCTCGAGCGATGATATGGGAAAGAAAAACCAGTGTGATGGCTCTGTTAGACCCTGCTCACAGCATGAGCTGAGCTATGGCAGTGCCAGGCTCTCACCCGCTGGGACGTCAGCCCTGGGAAATGGTAATTAAAACATCCCCACGCAGGGCTGTCTGATGAAGGGTATTTCAGGTCCAGCGTTGCTGTGGCCAGAGAGGAAAGCACACAGCCCTGTTTGTGTCCCGAATTTCACGTGCAGGCAGAAGCGAGGTGTGGGGGACAACGGGGCGTCTGGCAGGGGACGGAGAAGGTGGCAGGCAGGGTTTCCAGCAGAGATAGGGCTGTTCTTTTGCTTGCCCAGTACAGGCAGGGACTGAGACTGCTCCTCTGTAACAAATAATATTCTGTGTTTTGTATTCTTCCCGGGGGGATGCTGCGCGCTGGCCCCCGGCTCTTGCTTTGAGCTCAGTTCCAGCCCGGCACGTGCCACAAACTGCAGCGTAATCCACAGTGAGCCTGGGCTGCTACCTGCCTTGGGCAAAGCCGAGGAGAAACCAACTTCTCTGGTGGGTTCTGGAGCAAAACACACAAATGTTTTACTGCCCAAGATGTGCATGGGCTCTTGCTGGTGTTATGTGTTATATGTCCTTTGGATGTTTTTAGTGTCCTCACATGAGAAAGAAGCCATGGATGAGACAGCATCACATATGTGTATTCTCTAGTCTGTGTTTTAATTGTGCTTCCTCCCTTCGTAATTCCTTGCTATGGGAATTATGGCTGAAAAACTGTTGTAAGAGAAATACGGTCGAGACAGTTTGTGCCTAGGAGTACCAGATATTTCATTTCAGGGTGCCGTGAGCCCTACTTCAGAAGTAAAAATCACTTGAATGTCTTCCTTTGATCATGTTTTATTTATTCTGAAATAGGTAGAATTTCACTTCCACAGCCTGTCATCTCAAACTCTAAAAACTGGAATAGTTTTTACATCTGCATGGCCAGCTACGGAGGAGGAGATTCAGCTGCCGCGCTGTGCACATCTCCTCCTGCTGTGCCATGTACCTCTCGTGGGTGTGCTGCGCAGGCTCTGCTTTTGTCAGCTCTTCCTTGGGACGAACGCAGACAGCAGGAAAAAATGAATTGTCTGTGTTCTGCTGCTCAGCTTTATCTAGAGATTTTACCCTCACTTGATTAAAAAGTTTGCAAACCAATCTGCAGTCCTGCGCAAGGAGTAGGATGGCAAAAAGATTCATGCCTGCACCAAGCTCTAATTTATTTTTATCACTCACATCAAAGAATAGAGATAAGTGGTATTTTCTAGAGAAATGGAGTTAATCTTTTTCAACACAAGGCATAAACCAAAATTAAACAGGAAATAGTTGAGGCAATTTTATCTAAGAAAGGAAAAAATATGCTCACACGAATAGCAAAGTGCTTATTTACAGGGGTATGTTATGGTTTATGATCACCCCTGAAAGAATCATTATAATATTTTTTAAAAAAACAGGCTGAAGCATCACCTTCCCAATGTAAACAAGCCAGTTAAAGCTGAAGACCAGAGCTGAGACACTCTATTTTAATGACATATTTTGGACAAATCATTTACCTGTTGAAAAAAAGTAAATGAAACAGGCTTTTGTTGCTGAACTATTTGCTGATTTCATCTAAATATATTCCACTGTGAAATATTTTGCCTACATTTAAATTCAAAAGGTAAAAAAGGATTAAATAAAATCATGCTAAAATAGGCATTTCATTCAATCCCAAACTGATGGAGGTTATAGTCTTCACTTCACCAGCAGAACCAAGCTGGTCCTCTCCTTTCGGTCGGTTACACGACACGTGAGGCAGCTGCGAGGCCACTGTGTGTTCCCTGGCATATGACGGAGATCGGTGCTGGCTGCTCCCCCAGGGAGAGTCCTGACGGGTCTAGAGGCACAAACACATATTCCTGCATGGATCTATAGAAGTCGCTGCTTTTTAAGGAAAGAAGAACCGCATTAAATTTGTTGGGCCAATTTCCTCTTCGCCAGACCCTTTTGGTTCAAACTCTACCATGGGAGCATCCTCGCAGAGAGGGATGCCTGGCCGGGGCCGCTGCCGTGCCCCATCCCACTGGCAACCCCGTGGTGCCTGCGCCTGATGCAGCCGCAAACCACGATCAGCCCATGGAAGCTGGTTGGGGAGGCAAAGTGCTAAAGTGAGATTGTAACTACCTATGTCAATAGGTTTTTCTGTTGGAGAGATGTAAAGGGCAAAAAGGTTTTAACTCCAGGTAATCCCTCAATTTTCCTGACTTGCTGAGCAGCAGTGCTGTGTCTGTGTGTCATCTGGCTGATACCTGGAACAATGATACTTCGGAATAAGGAGTAAAGACCTGGATGAAAATAGAAGGACAGAAGTGAAGAGTTTTCCTAATTACAGTGGTCCCTACCAGCCTCTTAGGAATGGCTCATTCATCAGATTCACCATCACGTCAATTTTATATATGGCATTGTGGTGGTCAAATAATTCCTTTTATTTTAGAGGAAAAGAGCAGAGATCCAGATCATCACACTGAAATGAAGAAATGTTTATTTCCTAATTGTGCTGAATGCAAGATTGCTGAAAAACTCCAAAGCCTGTATGGTAACCACAACAGCGAGTTTACCAGGAGCAATCCAGGTAATGTGATCTGTAACAATAAAAGATGCAAAATGTCTTCCAATGCACCAGATTAGTTCCAAAACCAGCTTGTAAATGCCTGTGCATTATCCAGGCAGGATGCAGAACTCACCTCCTGGTTGGGTTTCTATCAGACGACGACTTGACCTGGCATTTCCCACATTTTAATAGAAATACCTTAGCAGGTGTTGAGTGTCAAGACTTCATCATGGAAAGCTTCAACTTTAGGTACTTTAGGAGAAATGCCTAGAGTTTTTGGAAAAAAATGTCATTTCAGATTAGTAACTGGTTTTATCCAGCCTCTGATAAGTGGATATTTGGCTCCTGAATATACATATAATGCTCCAAGATACAGTGTTATTTGCAGCCTGTGGTCACAGCTCTGTGGGTGTTCCTGGTGCTGCAGCTGAGTTTCTGTAGCTGTGGTGGAAATGGATCCCTAAGAAATGGGACAGGGGCTCTGCTGCTGCGGCTTTTGGGGGGAAAGGGAGAGAGCGGGTGGGCTCTGGGCTCTGCTTGCAAACGGTTCTTTGCTCAGAAAGAAAGCAATTAAGTGACAAAGGATTTTAGTTATCCTTCGCAAAGCATCAAGCTTTCTTCCCTCCAATACTGTTCTGTGTTTGTGTGACAACATAATGACAGTTAAATGAGCTTTGTTAAATCTTTCATAAAACACATTAGCTGTGGAGAAGGCAGAGGAGTTAAAACAGAGTCTAGCGTTTTCACTGCAGCCTTTCTTGCAGAGACTCCTACAAATACCAAGGTCTGCAAATCAATGATTCCTACCTGCAAGTGCTCATTTTTGCACACAGAAATTCCTGCGAGTGGCTGTTTCGAGAGAAATCTTGCGGATCCTGAATTTTCTTCTATTCCATCTGAAGTAATTTTTCCCCAATCCAATTCCATCTGAAGTCTATTTTCTCCATTTTTCTCCATTTTTCCAAATGGGGGAAATCTTTTGCGTAAATGTGACAGTGTTTTTAAGTCCACTGTTTTTTCATGAAAGATCGGCTAATTATTTCTGAAGGATCTGTACAGAGAAGAGAAGAGGTAGGCTTTTGGGGACAGCTATAAATATCTTAGATAATCCTATTTCCTGGGTATAAGTGGTTTGATAAACTACCCCTGGATATGAAACCCTGTATGAGAGCAATCCAGGCCAGCATTTTACAGAGATTTTTGAAAAAGCGAAAGCTGTAGGTGCTCAAATGCTGATGTAAGTTATATCAGAGGTGACTGACAGCTGCATTTCCAATTTCAATGGTTATCACAGTGCTGCTTGGATTTGTTCTGCACTAATTAAGTTTTATCATGTCTCAAATTTGTGTTAGTATCTTTTTATTATATTAATATCTAAATTCAGATTGAAAAGCGTGGCCAGCAGCCTACACAGTACCTTTCACAAAACTAACCTAAATGTCTTGGAAAAAAGATTTTAATTCACGTTTATTGAGATAACTCACAGAAAACTTCTGTCCTCTCTCTGTTTTTCTTATTTATGTTCCTGTGTGCCTATTTTACCTGGCTTTCAAGTCCCCAGTGCAGTGGATTTTTGCTGCTTAAAATGAAGAAATTCCTTTGCAGGCCAACAAATGTGCTCCCAAATCAGGCACACAAGCATTTGGCTTCTGTGCTTCAGAGGAGAAGAGAGGAGGTGGGTTGTTTCTGTGTTGATCCTGGCAGTGTTGGTGTGTTCAATAACTAGACATCTCTGCTGTGACTTATGGCAGTTCAGAATAGCAAATATTATCGCTAACTTAATTTTGTGCAGGATAACTGACACGAAGCAATGGAGCTTGTTGTGCACCTCCTTGTTTAACAAGGGCTACAATTTGTGCAGTGTGTGTTTGGTGTGGAAAGACAATTTAATGGAGGCATATTTCCTCCCATTTGCAGATCAAACCCTCCTAATAAACAGTGAGTCAAATCACGGGGAGCTTAGGGAGATGCTTCATCTCTCATATGCTCTTTTGTTCCTGGATAGCGGGTGCTTTGAGACAGCAGCTACATTTTCCTGTCTCTCTCTGACAGTCCGGACAGAGCTCGAGGGGCTGAAAGGGCTAAACCCCTGACAATCCCTGACTCAGACCTTACTGTGAGCATCCTTGTTCTCTTGTGTTTTCTTCCCTTGCAAGGATAGCTTTAGGTATTTGCTGAGCAGAGTTGATAACTAGGATAGATTAACTAGATAACTAGGATAGATAACTAGGATAGATAGAAGAATGCAACTTCTTGCCTGACACGGTTAAAACAGACTTTGAACAAGCTCGTTAGGCTTCCTGTGTAAATCACTGATAACATAGACTCAGGACATCAGTGCTGAGATAAGCACTCAAGGAGCTAGTTTAAACCAACCCCTTGTAACAGTCCGAGGCTGAAGGACTGATGAGCCAATTCAATGACTATATATGGGCAAAGGAGGCCCAAAGTTCTACTAGTGGACAGGTGAGGAAGACCATTGGAGACCACCGGAGGACCCCTGAAGACCACCAAAGAGGACGACTATCCATGCGGATTGAACATTTGCATATGTTAATGAGTTCCAGGAAATCTCATGTTTATGTAGATGAATTCTTGGAAATCCTGTGACTATGTTTGACTTTATAGTATATAATCTTTGAAAGTTTACCAAATCACTGGAGCACTCATGGTGGAACAATCCCCAGTGCTGCCCAGCGCTGTAATAAAGGATGCCTGCTTAATAGTAACTTTGTTGCTATTGAGTTTTATTTCGGGAACTTTCTGAATACTCCGTTTCCTCTTGTGGGGGGATTCGGACTTCGAAGGATAGTATCTGTGAATTTTTGTATCAGGACTGTTGACTTTAACATCTCACAGAGTATTATAAAAAGAGCACAGAAGTGGCCTGTATAAAAAGAATCATCTCCTCTTCTTTTACCTTTGCCTTTCGTGGTTACTCTATTTTTAGTATAGTTTGAAGCAGTGATAGGAATGAAGAAGTCAAACTTGCACTGTGACACCAGTTCATCCTGCAAGCAGACTGCGTATTTGGTGTTTGGAGAGGGATGGAGTAGCGTATGCAGTATACAAGCTCCCTTCCGCCCTTGGTGAGGGCTTAAAACTCAGGATTAAAGCCCTGGGGCCAAAATGCTCTTGTCCATTCTTTGAACTCTCAGTAGGGAAAAGACGCTGCCACAGAGAGCTCGGACCAGCGTTTCAGCCAGCCCTGTGCAGGTGGTTAAAGGTCACCCCCACAAAATGAGAGAACAAAATCGTGCAGAGTGAGAATGAACAGGATTCTGGTCATTATAATTAACTTTATTAAAGGTCAGAGTGTTTGGGGTCAGGGTCCCTTGGGGGAGGTTTTGGGTACTGCAAAGCAAAGGGGCAGTCTCTGTCCAGCCTTTGTCCCACTGCTCATGGAGCACAGCCTGGGTTGACTGTCCCTTGCTGGCATCTCTGAGGGCTTTGGTGGTGACCTGCCTTGGGGACATGCTGGTGCTTCTGAGATTTCCGTTTTGCACTGCTATCTTCTATGACTCAGTATGGAGCTGTGGGTTGCCTCATTCATTCTCTAAAGTGGGAGCTGAGTGGTCCGGGCTCCATCTGTGTGACCTTCCTGACCTCCTGTTTTCTTGAGCTCATTTTTTTTTTAGTAAAATAGAGTTCTTTCTTCCACCTTGTCATTTTGTAAAACAGTTTTATAAGTGAGTGATATGAAAGTGATATGAAAAGTGAAGCCAATGAAGAGAAGGCCATGCCACACTGTCTGTTTATATGGCAGAGCACTTACTGAAGCATACCCTAGGTTTGCTCAGGTTTTTAAACTTTTTGGGACAGGAACTATCTCTCTGCATAGGTCTGAATGAGTCCTAATATGGTGGCACCCAAATTTTGACTGGGGTCCTTAAGGAGTTATCACTCTTGCTAAAAGAGACACTGACAAGCACTTAGCAGTTGCTGAGGCCATTCAGGGGGATGTAAAATACCTGTGTTTGGGCAACAGCAGCAGCACCTTTCTGAGGAAGAGATTTGAATGACCAGGGAAAAAGGTGTGAAGTGCAAACATGGGCCCAGGAGGTGCTACTGGGGCAAGGCTGGTGAGATCCACAAAGACGACTCTGCTGGGTGATGTTTGCCAGCCTTGCCGTCTCCTCCGTGCCCTGATAAGGGAAGTGTGTCCACAGAGCTAGACAAGCCACCATCCTGGCTTTGCATATTCCAATCTGAAGTTGCACCTGAAATAATGACTGTGTAAATACACATTTGCAAAAAGCACAAGGAAAATTCTCATGGCTGCGGCACTGAAGTAAGAAGATACTTCCTCAAATTTAGCTGCATGTTTGATATTGATTCAAACTGGTTTGAACACACGGTGTACAGGGGTGTTGACACACCAGCCTACTTGGCAGAAACTCCATGTTATAGTCCAATTTCATATTTGTACCTGGCCTACCATTTGATACGTGTGATAAAAGCTGCACCACATAACAATCTCAATGGGCTGACAATAAAAAGGAAGCCAAGAACTGAAAAATAGCCATTGCAAGGCAAAAAACTGAGTCCCATTGGCAGAACTGTAGATGGGAGTTTGCATTACATCTCCTTCCCCTTCTCTATGCTATGCCTGAATTTGCAATAATTGAGTCAAATTCTCTCATCTCTTAGGACTGATTTGCATGATATGTGGGAACATTAAAAGCTGCAAACCGCCCAGGGGTGCAGTGCCCCAACAGGCAAGACTCGGAGTTATCCCTTGATTTCTCAGCCTGTAGGTGGTTTTGCTGCACATGTGGATGGGTTTTTCTCTGCAGCCAAAGCACGTTAGAAACGGAGAGGAGTGTTTATGGAAAAGCTGAGATTCTCAGGTGACATTGTTCCAACAGGTCAGACTATTTAAAAAAAAACTCACAACAAAACACACAAAAGGAGACTATGATACCTTGCAAAAACTCTAATGATAAAATCATGATAAAATCAAGATAAACCTGGTCATGGAAATACTTGTGAAAAATTTCTGTCATGGATCTTGTCAAAGTAATGACCTTGTGCCCTACCCACTAGGAAAAATCCCTTCCAGTTTGCTGCTTTGGTATCAGAAAATGTGACACTAGTCCATCATTTTCTTTAAATGAATTGAGCTAGTACTGACTGAGTAGTTTGCAAGAACTAACAAGAGCCAAACACCATCTGGGATGCCTAAATCGGGGCCAAGTTATCAGATGTTCAGAAGTGCCCGTGTGGCTACTTGTGAAGGTGTTTGCCATGTCCAAAAGTTAACGTAATAATTTGGAAAGCTTGTTTGGCTACAAATTCAATCCTGAATCAGCTGAATCAAAAGTTGCCCATTCAGAGGCAGCATCAGTGTTTTCTAGCCCAGGTCAGCTGCACAGTCAGGCTATGGAGGGGAGAGCTGGTCACGGGGGGAGCCTTTGCCTCCCTGTAAAATCAAATGAGGGGGAGAGTGGCACCTCATATTGGCAAGTGGGACCACACCTATGAAGTCTTTATCAACCATATTGGGAGTGATTTTAGGGGCTCTGAGTTACAATGTTTGGGGGACTGGGCATTTTAGGGACTGTAGTACCTATGTTGCAGGCTGAAGAGGCTGTCTGCATCTGGCCCTCTGCTGTATTTTGATTGCTGGAGCTGGTCTGCAATGACGTTAGGGCATCAGGAAGAAAGACTGCTACCTATTACTGCTGTAATCTCCTGTTTAAGACCTGCATGCAGCTTTGAAGCAGAGCCATATGAAGACATCACCATTCTGGTCTGATTCTGGTTTGAGACATCATGGAATAAAATTAAATAAGGAGATAATATAAAAACTGCTCTACAAATCATCCCACAGGTATTACGAAGGCGATAAAATACACAGAGCAATTCCAGATCCATTAGCAGCGGATGTGCTTAGAAACCCTCTGTCTATTATGGAAATTTGTGGGCAGGTGTCCATAAATTGATAAAAATGCATACTCCAAGCAATGCTCATGAAGCTGAGGCTGGAACAGTAATGGGGGAGCTGTGCAAGGCTCTAAGTATTCTCCATAGCTATATACACAGAGAAACAAAGACGAGGCTGGGAAAATCAGAATTAATGGCAATCTCACTTAACAGGGAGAAGTGATTGTTTCACAAGTGCTTATAGAAGGAATTAAGTCTGTTTAATGCAGAAATTAGGATAAAAGGAGAAAAATCATTGGCTATAATCAGGGGTTCAGTCTGACTCACACCAAAATCAAGAGCATTTCAAAGGTATAGCTGTCTTTGCCTTATCAATCCTATACTATGGAATAAGGTCTAAACAAATGAAGAAGCACATGGTGTTATAGATGCGATAACTACCTGGTCATGCAAAAAGGGAGAAGGTATACAAATAATTCTGTGGGAAATGTTAACTTTAAAGCAACATCTTTGTAGAAAATTAGGTTCAGGGGCAACAGAGGAGGATAATAAGTTGAATTTTCGAAAGGAGAATGAAAGATTACTATGGGCAATGCTGTGTGAGGTTTTAAAGCAGAAAACACTCCCTCATGCATATGACCAAGCAGCTGAGGGTTAGAAGCTTACCTAGAGGTGGGATTTGTAGTATGGATACTGCTGAGAAAACTCTGTATGAACTTGTTTCTGTTGAAGTAAAAAAAGCAAAATAGGCATCTGCTGACATGAGCATAAAAATGTCACCCACAGGATTTCAGATTAAATTTAAATGAATACACCTGTGGATTAAATAAACCAACAGAGCATATCTATATGGGATACCAAGAAATGCAGTTGCTAAAAGAATTTCTTTCCATTTTCTAATGCAACACAGCTGAGGAAGAAAGCAAACCAACTTTATCATGTTTTTAACTACAGTTGTGCAGACACAACTGTTTGAATGGTTTATACAGAATTTTATCACAGAGGGAAACCAAAACATCTATGTCTCAGCTGCATGGGACACTGTAAGAATGCAAATGAGGAGAAGAAATGTATTTGATTCACATGGGAGAAATCTGGCCATGTGAATTCCAGTCTCTCCATACTGTAAGTAAAAGTGAGAAAGGGATGCGTGTGAAGCAGAGACATCTCTTTGTATGATACCTTCAAACCATTGGGAATTGCTCACGTAACAGCAGTGGGGGATCCAGGTACAAGCCTTTGTAAGCTACATTTGATTTTAGTAAGTAAAACTAGGTGAAGGACGTGGTTGAAGCTTTGCCTGTGGAGCAGATGGATAAGGTGTCAGTGGTCACGCTGCAGGGCAGGTCAGTCTGGTACATATTCGCATGAAGTCCTTTCTACTTGATGCCAAAATCAAACGTTGCAGAGCTCTTGGGTGGTGTCAGCTAATATGATATGGGGAGACTGCACTATGGTGGTCTGATGTTTTGAGCTTGATGGGAGTATGTGAACACGAGCTACTCCCTTCATGGTGTTAGTTATTAGATATGTCTTCTTGTTATGGAAGTAAGTGTAGTCTTACTACCACAAGACTAGGAAGGACTATTGGGTCTTTTATTCCACCGTCTTCCCTGGGCCATGGCTGCAAATGTTAAACCTGAACCTGCTGGGAGAGCTCAGGGGGTTCCCCTGGTAGATGTTCACACCTGCATGAGCTCTCTAGAAGCATGTTAGGTCAGCCAAGCTCTCAAAATTCTTCATTACCTACATTGACCAAGAGGCTCCAGATGACTAATTCACGTGTGAACATTTAGTCTGCAGACATCTGGAGTTAGGAGATATGAATCTCACCCTCTGTCATCCACATTAGGTGGATCATGACCTAGCAAATTGGGTGACTTGCAACACAACTCCCTTCTCAGAGGAAAGAGGAGAGAAAACAGCAGAAGAATAATAGGATATTTGGCAGCAGGTTCAAGTTCATAATTTTATATTAGAGTTGGCCTGTGTGTCACTGTCTTCATTTTGCACCTTTTTTCTTAGGTTTGTGGGTAAGAGGGGGTAAGATTGTTTTAAGATGGAGGTAAGATGATGAGATAAGTGAAGTAAAATGAAAGAGAGCCTCTGTGTCTGCAAAAATGACAGTATCCTCGGAGACTAATACTGCTGTCAGCACAATTACAAATACTCCTGCTGTAAAGGCAATCACGAAGTAGGACGGCTTGAGTGTGAGAAGATACCAGTTTTGTAGGAATTACAGCATGGGCTACAGAGATAACAGACATAACAGATCTTTGCCATGTTTGTTTCCTGGTGCTTAAGAACGGCAAGTCGGGGGAAAAAAACCCAGAGCATTTAAGGCTGTCGTGTGGTGCTCAGAGTTCCCTGCGGTGGACGAGAGGGCTTTGTGCTGTTGAGATGGGTAAGGTGCCACAGTGTACGCAGGTACCTCACCTGCTCTCCACCATGCGTAGCTGCCTGTGGATGGAGGAACCAAGCATCCTGGTGGCCACATGGCTCCTGTGGGGCTTGGGACAGATGCTGCTGTGGGTGCTGGAGAGTGGGGTCACCACAGGACTGTGGTGGTCTCTCTGTCCATGGTGGTCTTCCACACCAACTGCGGCTCACATCCTGCAGTTGTGTGACAAATGCCTGTTTGTCTCTTTGCTCCAAATGTCTCTGCATTTAGAAAAAGAGATGTCTTCCCTTGTGTTCAGGCTGTGCTGGTGCTAGTAAAGGGGGGTGACCTCCTTGTGGTGGTGGAAGCTGAAGATTTCCCCCCTCAAAAAGGCTACAGGGGAGCTGGGAGGGTTCAGAGAGAATGGCTTTGATAATCCATGGGATAGGAAACAGCTGACAACAGGGTTTTGTGACTTTTTGAAGAGAAAAAGAGGTGAGGGAGGGCATAGTAGAGGTCTATAAAGCCCAGAGTCGCCTGGGGAGGGGGTGGACATCATGTTCACTGCCTCTTCCAAAGCAAGAACTCCAGGCCAACCAATTGCACTAAAAGACAGCGTCAAAACAAAAAAAATGTTTAGTTTAGGCAAGATTTAGGCATCAGGTTTAGGCAAGCTGTGGAGCAGGTGGCACTGGGGAGCTGGGGTTGCTGGAGGTGCTGGGGTGAAGTGCTCTGCTCTTCCTTCTCTCCCATCCCAATTCAGCTGCTACAGACCAGGAAAATCCAACTCTTGGGGGGCTTGGCCCCCTTAGCAGGGTTTCTCAGGAGTGTGCCCTGCCATCATTTCCCAGCAGATATTCCTCTTGCCATAACTGCTGCTATCTCTACTAATTCAGATAAAAGAAGCAGGGCGCTCCTTACCTCCCTTTCTCTGGAAGGCTTGGACCTCCAGGAGACCTCATGCCTGAACAACTTCTAGCACAAGCTTTTCCTGGAGAGGGTGGGCCAGGCTTACGCTTTGCCCAGGCTGTGGCAGGGCAGAGATGGGCTGCAGCCTCCCTGGTATGCTCCAGACTCCCCACCAGCTTCACTTAGGCAGCATAAAATGTAATCTGTGTGCCTCGGGGGGGTTCCTGTTCAGAAAGCAGAGAGAAAGGGGCCATCAAACTTTTATGGCAGTTAATTTACATGAGAACTCTTCTTCCATTTCAGTGCATGGAAAATGTTTTTATAGTAGCTGTGCATGATGTCTATTCCAATCATTTTACATCAATAACCATCTTTCCAGGACTGAATTTATTCATGAAAACCCAGCAACTTTCCCTGAGAAGCCTGAACTGCTAGAGAAGCCAAATATGATGACCTATTAATTGTGAATTTAAAAACCCTTTGCTTTAAAAACCTACTGTATTTGAGAACCTTGCCCTCTGTGCTCTGAACGGAGTAGTTTTACTCTGAATTTGTTCTGGTATATCAACCATTACATGGTCCTGTGCTAAGTAGCAACGCTGAACTGCTTCATCTGTTCAACACCGTACTTATGTATCTTATGCAAAATGCTTCTACAGAGAGAAACTGTGAAGAAGTGTTTCCTGCTGATCTTTGCCATTCCACTAATGATTTTAGAGGCCCTAATGTATCCCACCCATTTATGTTTTCCAAGCATCAGTGTCCTAATTTCTGTAGCTGGCACTTGTCTGGAAGCTGCTCCATGCCCTTGGTCACCTCAGTCACTCTCCTCTGTCCCCTGCCAGTTTCTACTGTCTTCTTGTGGGAGGACTGCACAGAATATTAAAACTAGGTGTATAGAGTGGCATAATACTTTTTGTCACAAAATGAAGAAATGATGGATGCTTTGTCCACAAAAGGGACTCAGACATGACCACTGCATAAATAAAATGTCCTTGTAATGAAATCCCCAAGTGAATTTTCACAATAAACCGCCCTGTTTGTCTTTCTTTCCCCCTTCCTTCTGAAGCTTATGAGAACCTCTGCCAGCTTTGCATCTGCCTGGGTGGAGCCCTTTTCCTCATTGCCTGTTTTCCCATTTCTGTCCAGCAATATGCTTTACCTGGACCATGCTTCTCTTCGGCATTTCAACGCACTACATTACGTTACTCAAACCCTCCCTTGCAAGCATAATGGCACTGTTCAAACTAATAACAATAACCATATAATGAAAGCTAGCTGCACCTTTTGGCTACTCTTGTCTAAACTGTCTAATCGACTCGCCTTGTCAGGGATTGAGGAAATATTAGTGGGTAAACATTTATGAGTCACAACGGTTTCTAGAAGTCACCTGCCCGGGAAGCAGGAAAGTGCCCGGGCCACGTAATCCCTCAGCCAGGAGCTCTCTATGATCAGCATCGCATCACTGGAGATGGGTTCAGACAGACCTGATTCTGCCTTTTTTCACCCCTATAGAAACACACAACATTTTCCATGTTTAATCACCAAGTAGCTGTTTTGAAAAAAAATGTTCATGTGTTGTTCTTGAGTTATTAGTGTCAGCTGATACCAAAACAAATCCCACTGTTGGAGGGCAGCAGGAGCTCCGCTGTGGATTTCCAACAGAGTCAATCATTATTGACTATTTATACTATAAATTTTATAAATGTTATACTACCCCACTGTTTCTATGAGTATGTATTAACCCTAAGATATCAGCAGAGTGAAAGCCTGGTATTGACACACTTTTCCTCTTCCTTTCCTCCCTGCAGACAACAGACCATCACCACTGTCACTGCTTTTCAGCTCACAGTTAGTATTTTGCAGCCTCCTCTGCCCCTGGGGTGTTCGAGCGGATCAGACAGACCTCGTTGAACTCCTGGGTGACCTCCTCTAGGGCACTGAAGTGTCCGTCATTTCACTTTCATTTATTTCACTTCCAGGATCAAGCAAACCAAATCAAATTACTGTCACAGTAATTGTGAGCATGTGTCTCTACACACAGTTAATTCAGGTTAACTCCCTTGGGCCCCCTGTGCAGTAAAGCCTTCAGTGGTCTCCCACAGAGCCAGGAGACTGGCTTCTTTCAGGGAATTAGAAAAATAAAAATACCTAGGGTGAGATTAGTGTCACTTAATCTCATAAAGCCCCTTTCTAGTCCATGCAGGGCAGTGAGGCACAGCTCCGCTGGCCTCCTCTGGACAGGTACATTAGGAAGCTCCCTGGAGTGGTGAATCAAGGGCAGCTGGACCCTGATAGATGTCTGGTGCCATGTGAGATGATTCTCCCTCCTTAAGATGGGTCAGTATCCTAAATGTGAAGGCAACTACATCACTTCTGTAATGTAATGATCAGTGGTGGCTATAATATCCACTGAGCTAACTGTGCTCCAGGAAAATGCCCCAAATAATTACAAAGTGAAAGACCCCAGCACTGTGAAAGGCAAAGCCCCTTGAACGTGGGAGCTGGACTGACTAAGAATAGCTTGGAATGACTTTCCAAAAAAAACCCAAGTTTCCATCTTTTGTTGTATCTGAATCAGTTTTTGGAACTCAGCCCTGCAGCATTACCTACCAAAATTTAGTGTGTCACACTCAGCCCCCCTAATCTGCTGTATCCCATGCAAAATGGGAACTGTATAAACACAGGCATCTAGTGCCATTAGAGATTCCAGGGAGCTCAACCACCCACAAGGGCTGGCAGGTATAGCACAGGGTCCGTAGGACACCCATGCATTTCTGGAGCAGTGAAGGGAGACCAAGTGGGATGTCCTTAAGCATCATATATAGCACTGATTGGCCCTGTTGAGGTACAATTGCTCCCTTTGCATCCTTATTTCTGGACCTGGGTCCTCTTCTGTTTCCAGTTGTTGTCCTGATGAGCACCCACCTAGATGTGCCTAGAGTGCTACCTCAGACAGCTGCTAGAACTACTTTGTCAGGATAAACTTATCTTTGGGTGAAGGAAGGAAGAAACAGCTCTCCTGGTACCTTCATAGGCCTCACAGGGAACCTGTGAATCTATAACAAGTACTTCAGATTGTGGTTTCATCAGCATCTGAGCCAACCTGATGGCTCCATCTTCCCCCCTGTCCTTCCTCCTGCTCCCCACTGCGTGATGGCTCTTCCTCCTTTCCTCCTGTCTCCAGACTCCCTGGTTCCTCCTGCAAGATAGTTCCAAATTGTCCACTTGTTTCCGGTGGATTAATGAGTCAAACTGGCTCAGTGCAGTTTTGCTATAGTTGGTGTCAGCATCAGGAACATGGCTGAGAGCAGAAGAGGGGGTTGCTAAGGGGGAGTGATGCCCCCATCCCTTCTCAGCAGCAGTGAGCTGTTAAATGGGCTCAGATTGCTGTGTGAAACCCCACCAATGATAAATGTCTAAACTGGATGGTATGAACGTGTCCCTGTGTGTTTTCCTTACCACCTAGAACATCTGTGCTGACTAGCCAAGTGCTAAACCAGCCATAAACCCCAGAAAATAAAATAAAAAAAAATCCTAAGAAGTGTTGATGCCCTTTATTGTGGCCCTCTGACACAACCTGTTTTTAACCAAGACGGAGAGCAGTTTCTGCTTGGAAAGACTCAAATTAACCTTCGTGTGTAAGATATTCCTCTTGCCAAGAGATAAGGCTTTGCTTTTCTTCCCCATTTGCTCCTCAGCACAACTCTTCAGCAGCACTTGAATTGCAAAGCTACTGAACTGAGTAGCAAAATGGCTGCATATGCAATGTACTGCACAGTGAGCCAGGTCTCCTCTTTTTGTGCTAATTGTATTAATTGCAGCAGTTTGTTTGTCCTCTTGTGTGAATGGCATTTTTTAATAGATGAAACAGGTTTACTTTCGCAGAAAAGTGCAGCACAGTGAAGCATGTATCTATCATTTTTTTTTATATGAGAGATGAAATGATCAGCTAGTTAACACCCTCTGTATTTGGTCAGCAGGTTGATGTTGTCAGTTTAATTAGGTTAAGCAAGACATTGACTAAAGTATGCCTGTGCTTTGTCCCAAAGTTTACATTTGTATTGCTCCAAGGACTAATGGCAATGTTGCATTTGCTGTATTGCTGTGACACCATAGATCATCATTTGCTGTATGAATAATTTGAAACTCTTATACTATGCTTGCAAATGCCCCAGGGAAAAAAGGAACCGGAATCATCCCCGTATTGCAGCTGCATAAGCCGTAGTTCAGAGAGGATGTGTGATTCATGTGATCACAGTAATATCAACATCGTTACAGGGAGCAGATTTCATCCTCAACCCATGCTGTATATCCTGATATACCTGCACACGCCATTACCAGTATGAGGATATAGGACGGTAGGATAGGATCACAGGAGAATTGAGTCTGGAAGGGCTCTCGGGCGGTCTCTAGTCCAACCTCCTGCTCCGAGCAGCGTCAGCCATGAGCGCAGATCAGGTTGCTCAGGGCTTTGTCCACTGAGGTATTGAAAACCGGTAAGGACAGAGACCATACAACCTCATGGAGCAGCTTTTTCTGATGCTGGACTGTCCTCACGATGAAAACGTTTTTTTTTTTTTTTATATGCAGGACATATAGGGAGCAATATCTCTGAACCCTGGAGGGAACTAAACTCCTGAGCTTTTTCTTGTGCTTATCCACTCCACCAGTCTCTAATATCTTGGCCAAGCTCCATTGATCTCATTGGGATATTTGTACACTGGGGAGAGCAGTCTGCACTGGCAAGTCTGGAGAGAGGGTCTGTGCACGTGGAGAAGGAGTAGAAATCGTATTAGTGCAGCAAATACTTGAACTGAATGAAGCCCTGTGAAAGGAAATGCATACCCCATTTTAGCATCTTCGCACCCCAGAACATCAGGCTGTTGTGTTTCTGGAGCTGTTTTATGAGCCAAAATGCTGGCTGAGGCATAAAGCTGGTTCCACCTGACCGCAGCAGGAGGGAGAACCCACTTATGGCAGGAGGAGGAAAAACTGTCTCTGTAAAGGAGCACTATGAGCCAAAACCACAGAGTTTTGCAAGGCTTCAGTAAGCAGTTAACTACACTTGTACACTTCAGTGCTTTGGGAAACCTTATCTGGAATGAGTCATGAATATAATTAAATGTTTAAACAGCCTCGCCCTACAGTGGCGGATATCTCGGTGGGTTAATCATAAGCACAGGCAGAATCCCTATGGAAGCCAAGGGAAGAAGAGTGGTGTGTCTTGCAGGTGCTGGATGAGTTGCTGAAGGCCATTTTGACACTGGACAACAGAAAAGCATAGGAGATGGAGGAAAAAAAACCCAGGTAATGTCTCTTTTATTTTTCCTTTTTTTTTGGCAGTGAAAATATAAGACATTCTGCAGTGAGAAAAATGAGGTTTAGAAATACTTAAAGACTTAGAATTTTAACATGGAGGTGCTTGCATGAGGGTTTAATTTATGTCAGAAAGTTTTGTATTTATTATTTTGACACTTCAAAAGTCTTTAAAAGATCATTAATTCTACTGAACTGCAAATGGGAGAATATGAATGTCTCTGGCAAGCATATTTTCTCATGTCTTTAGGTTTTTCTTTTCCTGTCCGCAGTTTTTTAGAAATGTAGTGCCTTTGGGATTACCCTGGTTCACATTTGGTGTGCATCAACCCAGCAGTGCAAGTAGGAGAACAGAAATCAGCCGGAAGGCCCTAGTCTGGGGCTTTGGGTCTCGAAAGTATGAGAGTGGTTTCTATGGCCACGTCAAGTGGTCTGACATAACTGTTATCTCTCCCTGCGGTTTTGTGATTCTGCCTTGAAGAAGTACTTAGAAACAGCATGCCATGTTTCTTAGGTAGATGCATGTGTGCTTCACTTGCCCAGTGAGAACTTCTTTTGACTTTAATAGGATGCATCTAAGGGCAAAATTCGACACTTAAATCTTTTAATGCTCAGGTGCAGCAGCTGGAAATAATCTTATTTTCCTGAAATCAATCCAATTAATGAGCTGAGGATTAACTCTCATTTGTGAAGTGCTTGTTTTTCATAAGGAAAGGCTTTTTGCTGAAAGAGAACAGAGGCATCTATGGGCGTTTGTGCCCATGAGTATATATGTATGCATATAACCATGTTTATTTGTACGTTTCTGTATTTATTTCTGTTTACAGTAATATTATTTAAATAGGATGTCCTATTTATAGTGTATTTTCTTGTTTCTACCTTCTTTTGCAGTTGAGCTGAATGTGATACTAGCAAACAAATTTTCCCCTGGCTGTAGTAGACCAAACCCAGAACTTTTTCATGGATTTTGTAGCGTCTCTACAGACTCAGAGATGTAGAACTGAGACCAAAGCTTGGCCAAAGTGCTTAGAAGATTTGTTTGACAATTTACTATAAATTAATTTATAAAAATAATAAATAAATAGCAGTGGTTAAATAAGTTTAATGTAGTGACAGATTTTAATTCGTGCCTGCCCTAAATTCTAGGACAACTGCACAAGGTTTTGTGTGTGAAGAGAAAGCCATGTTTTGTTTCAATAATTTGCTTCCTTCATTGAAACAGTCTAAGAAAATGTACCTAAAACTAATCTAGTATTAGCTCTGGCAAGAACTTTTCTGTTCCTTTTGCTGAAATGGATTTGTTCTGCTGAGAGAGCTACATGGTTTTGGAGCCCGAGTCATTGGCTGTTCTGTGGGTCTGACCCTGCAGACAAGAGAAATCTCCATCAGATGCCTGTGGTGCTGGATTAGTCTCTGCACCAGAGAGTTCCCAGGTTCAGAGTTTTTAAAATTGACTCTAAACAATTTATTAGCTTTGGAAAGTGGTAATGGTTTGTTTTTCATGGATTAGATACATCTCATTTCAGTCGATGTAGTGATTTTTAAGAAACCATAGTTGCAACAGTGCAAAGTATTGTAAACAAGCAGTACTCGAGCACTTGGGAATTTGAATCGTTCACAGGAAAATGTGAAATAGCACAATTACATGAATCCAATCTAAAAAATATTAATGCCAATTTCTTGTGGGTCCTTTGCTTAGATTGGTCATTCTGACCTCAATAGATTTTTACTCTGAATATTCTGAAGTATTTGGTATTTCATTCAGTTCATGGTCTTTTCTTAGGTGCTGCTATTGTAGCTGCAGAAGTGAACCTAGTTTCTGTGGGTAGTAAGGAAATATGGGTAACATCAGAGCTGACATTCTACTTATTGATTCTGATTTTATCTCAGATGCCGTTCTGGGATAGCTCTAGAGAAATAAATAATTGCTTCAGAGTTGACATAAGCATACCTGACAGCAGGATTTGATCCACTGAAAATAAATGATGCAACTTCAGATATTTATTAAGGTGTAAATGACTGATTTTTAAAAAATTGCACAATTATTGTAAATGAGACCAAAAGTTGTTTTACAATTGAAAACAAAGCACAGTTGTTCCCACTTGTGTATGTCTCTTTGCCACCCCATAGTCTGAACACTGAGGCTGCTGGCGTGCAGCTGTGTTGTGTGCAGCACTGGAAGGAAACCCACATCGCAAGGCAGCTTTGGGCTGAGGCAGGCATGGGGAGTTTGTCAGAAAAACCACACAACATGCAGCAAGGAAGGAGCGGGGCCACCCCTTGGCAAGTTCTGGGCGGCTGCAAGAAGCATCTGATTATGCTGACACTGCTTTGGAGGAGGGTTTGGGTTTCTCTGTAAGCGCTTAGGGAATTGTAATCCCTCCTTTTTCTGCCCTGTGCTATGGATTATCACCTGCACCACTGCTGAGGGAAAGGCAGGGGGGAGAATCCCCTCACAAGCTCCCTGGGGAGCATTTTGCTCTCGCTAGCCCTGTGCTGAATGGCACGATCTAGTCCTTGCATGTGAGCATGCCATGAACGTCTGCTGGGGCTCTGGGGCGCTGGTTTGTTTAGCTGGATCATGACGGCATTTGGCGTCTTGGGGCTCTGTTGCTCAGCAGGTTGACCTCTCCTGACTTGGTTGGCTATGTCCAAGCATCGGATTTGGATGTGCTCAGTGCCTGCAGTTTGGCTCAAGCCAGCACATTGCCAGCTCTCATGTGTAAAAGTCCTGGTGCATGAAAAACTTGAGTGTTCAGATTTAGAGCTCTCAGCATTGAGCCATTGCTCAAGATGCCCTTAATTCATAGCAAGCTGTGAGCTATGGATGCAAGTTTTGCTTGCTGGGAAAGGCAAAATCCAGCTTGAGGGTTGTATGACCTGTCTGTGTAGAAGTAGCTCCTGGTGTTCAGCCTGTAAACACAGTGAAAAACCTCCTGCTGGTGGTTTTGCACCTAGATAAAGTGTGGTGGCTTATGAGGCCCAGAAAGTGCTCTCCACTGAGAAACAAACAGACAAAAAAGTCAATGGTACTCTGAAGTACTTTGAGCAAGTACCTCCAGAAGACTTTTTGCCTCAAGGATTCATAAAATGCAGCCTTCTTCCTCTTTCCTCATTACATGCTTTGAATCCTTTTTCCTGGCATTTTCATGGGTCAGGGTGATGTGTAGGCACTGGAGAGCAAGACTGTGCCTCCAGCAAGTGACCTGGGAAGTCCAGGGCAGCAAGGTCCTGGTTTCATTCTCTGCGGATGGAGAAAGCTGTCCTGGGAGAAAGTGATCTCCTCCAGTCCCCTTTCCCCTGGGGAATGTAGAAAATCATCTGTGATCTGCTGTGACAACCAGCAACTTGCTGCACGCACAGTGGCAGTGAAGCGCTGGAACATCCCCTGCCAACGATGAAACCGCTGCTCTTTCAATCAAGTAATTTCTCTTCTTCCTGACTCCTTGTTACTTCTTTATTGCTAATTGTTTTCATTTTATTGCCTTTTTATTGTTTATTACAGAGCTACTGTAAAAGCTCTGGGAGGCTGGCATTCAGGTTTTGCTCCTAAAGCTGCTAACGGTATCACTGAATAACTTCACCTGACTAAAATGAGCTGCATGGACAGAAAAGGTGACTGATGGTGAGGTCTTTGGATGGGACTTGGAAAACATGCGCGTAACACCAGCCTTGGGTCCTGCACACCTCAGGGAAGTTTTGGTGAATTGGTTCTGATGCAGCTTTTCCCCATCGTCCCTTTCTGTTATATTTTATGTTACTTGTACCAATGTTTACTTCTTTATTACATGCCCATCAGATAAATACATTCAATGGGGACCAGGACTGTAGGCATCTCCATTCCTATAGAAAGCTTGCTACTCACAGGACATAACTCAGCCCTTTTTATCCTCAAAGGATGCCTGTAATGACCCAATAGGGCTTCGAAGAGGCACCACCAGGTGGCATTTGAGGACCAAAGCACTGGTGGCACAGACAGGCTTTGCAAAGTTACTTACTCCTCCATCAGGGCTGGATGATGGATAATCTCACTTTGGAGTGGGGAGATTTGCTGACTCCAGTGATGAGCGGGCAAGAACTTGCACCACTGTCTCCCCTTCACCGACCCAGAGAAATGCTGACATCAAGTTATTTGTGTGGAGCCCTGAAGTAGAGCTAAACTGATCATGTTCATGAAAAAATGAGCGGTGCTCCATGTGGGGGGTCAGTGCAAGGGCAGGGAAACAATTACATTTAGGCTTCTCAAGGGAAATCCCCCGGATTTTACAAAAACAGTGGGTTTTTTTCCTCAAAACACTCAACATAGTCTCTCTGTATTTGACATCTCTCTGTGTCTCATTAAGAAAGTTTGATATATCTTTTTTTGTTGTTTTTACACCCTCTTGCTCAGGCTTGCCACATGGGAGTGGGATTAATCTGGACAAATGTAGATGTCTCAGGTGTCTAGACTCCCTTCCCAGCTGATGGGGAGAAATGAACACTTCTGGTGCCATTCATTTGGATGCATTTCTGATGTCTACTTGATATGGATTGCCTGGGATGACTAGCTGGGATGTAGCAGCTTACTTCTAGATGTCTGAAGTTAGGTGAGATGAATCTGTCACTGGCATCTAGATGTGTGGCAACAGATCACACTCAAATCAAACCCATATTGTGACTTTATGGGGTCTTTTTGTCTTTATCGTCTTATGCTTTCTGATGAAAGTGCTGGCCAGGTGGCTGAGCTGGATCTAGCCCGTGTAAGTGGGGAAACTGTCAGAGGGACTGTGCTGGTTGACACCAACTGAGCATCTGGCCTAAATTTCTTTTTCAGTGTTGATCCATATTTCCTACTTCATTTTCATGTGAAAGTCACCCTGGAAGTCTTGTTTCCTGGGATTTTTTTTTTAATTTTTTTAAGCTGCACCTTTGCAAATATCAAAATTGAAACAAACTGTATTTTTCCTGCTAGGTCTTTACTCTTACTGCCTCCTGAGGAGATGATGTGGATTTTCGGTGTGTTTTATAGAATTCCTGGCACAATCTTTTCTGTGACAATGGATATCTTAAAATTTTGTGTTTCTGGCTGTGCAGGCTGGAGCCATGCAAAAAGCCTGGAAGAACCATTATCCAACCTGCACAACCTGTATGTGTCTCCAGGGTGAGACATACACGCCGTGCCTGATCGGCAGTAAGTCTGGCCTTCTATACTTTTAGAAAAGAGGAGATAATTGGATTAAATTTAGCCTGCAACAACAGACATTTATGTTAAGTGAAATTACTTGGCATTTCCTGCAGTTAATGACCTGTACTGATACAAGGCAACTCAATTGTGTCTGAACCGTGTTCTCATTGGCTGTGTCTCTTCCAAGCTGTAGCTCAGAGCTTTGGCTAGCTCTAAAACGATGGGTTTAGCCAACACTGTCAGAAATGCCACCCTGCTAGAAGTGGCTGAAAAAGGCATGTCCCTTACAATGGACTCCACAGATGGAAAACCACCAGGCTTTGGTGTGTCCCTGCTGAAGGCAAAGGGGTCAAAAAGTCTGCTGCACATTGTGGCTTCCTCCAAGACAGAGATGTTGTAGGATGGTCTCTCCACTGAGAGCAAACGGCTGTATTGCCTCTCCCAGAGTGTCTCACATTGCTCCAGCTAATATTAATTCGTACTGGGGATTTGTCGGTGGCAGGGAATTATAGAAGATAAAACAGAGACTTGCTGTAATGCATTGCTTTTGACAAAAATAAATAATCCTTTCTAAAGCCAAAATCAGCTTCCACTTCTCACCTTTTTTCACATGCCTTAATTATGTCCCAAATAATCCTGCCTTTTGGGCAAGCAAGATAGGAACTGCGAGCTATGACTTATAGCCCAGCCTCTGTAGGAACATTAACTTCTCTGTTCCTTGATTTCACCATCTTTAAAAATGAAAAAAAAATGCAAAGCTCTCTGAAATCCTCAGAAGAACGGATTTCTAGTTATTATCAGATAGATATTTCTGCTGCATTACTGATGAATACATTTAAAATAAACAAAAGGAAGTATCTTCTGAAAAGGGCTTATCACAGTAGAAAGGCAATAGGAGGCTGGATGGGATTATTCTGATTAATTTCAGGTATTATATAGGATCCAGGCTGCTTGTTGTCACTGAGGGAAGTATTCCTCCTGAAAACAATTCACATAATACCAGATAAGCCTTTGCTGTTAAATGCTTTTTGGAAGAGCCTGTCTGTCTCCACTGGTCTGCTAGGGGGGATCCTGCCTGCTAATATGCAGTGGGGCCCTCCCTTCCTCGACCTCAGCAATGGTGAACATAGTGGGTGGTTTTTATTTCAAGTTTGGGGCAATAGTCCTACTCACTAGAGCTCAGCAGCTCTGTTAGGGACTGCAGCACAAGGAAAAGCAAATCCATTGTGCTAGGGAAAAAAAGTTTTTGAAATAGTGGATACAGAAAATTACTTCAGTGATATATTGCTTTCCTCCTTCAGTAATATGAATCCCCTCAGCAAGTTTGCAGATGACACCAAGTTGAATTGATTTGCTAGTGGGAAGGGATGCCATCCAGAGGGACCTTGACAGGCTTGAGAGGTGGGCCTGTGCGCACCTCGTGAAATTCAACAAGGCCAAGTGCAGGGTCCTGTACCTGGGTCGAGGCAAACCCCAGTATCAATACAGACTGGGGGATGAATGGATTGTGAGCAGCCCTGCAGAAAAGGACTTGGGGGTACTGGTGGGCAAAATATTGGACACAAGCTGGCAACGTGCGCTTGCAGACCAGAAAGCCAATCGTATTCCGGGCTACTTAAAAAGAAGCGTGGCCGGCAGGTCAAGGGACATGATGCTCCCCCTCTACTCTGCTCTTGCAAGACCCCACCTGGAGTCCCTTGTCACCACTGTGTCCAGCTCTGGGGTTCCCAGTACCAGAAGGACATGGACTTGTTAGAGCAGGTCCAGAGGAGGGCCACA
>VYZW01027727.1:1542-16778 GCA_013401315.1 Balaeniceps rex | reverse complement strand
GCCTCTCTAAAAATCTTTTGAAAAGTTGTGATGATTAGGGAAAGTTCCTGATGAACTAGCAAAAAGGCAAATATTATGCCAATCTTCTGAAAAGGCAAGGAGGAGGATCTGGTGAACTACAGACCCGTATTCCTACCCAAAGTATAGGAACAAGGTATTTATAAACATGTCATTTCTAAAGAGGTAGGATGATTTGTTCTAAACCATAGATTTTCATAAGTCTTTATTATTGCATTTGAGTAAATAGGTTTGGGCTCTTGATTTTCTTTCTATCATACTTCTTCCTGCAAAAATTCCTTTGAAAATGTCTCCACACAACAGCTGACTTCCACAATGAGTCTTTTCCACAGAATATTGATGGCCAGGGACTACAAACTGAGGACTATTAGGTGGGCATCAGCTTGGATATAACTTGCCCTTGGAAATATGGATTCAAGTCCTGGCATTGTTCAGTAAATCATTTGCCCAGTCTAGAAGAAAGTTATACAATTTAATTTTGGAATTTGGCTTAATATTTACAAAGCAGAACTAGCAAGGAGAGAGAGCAGGTTCTATTTTGGTTTACAAAGAGTTATATTTTTCCTTCTACTTAAGAGGTGATAGGCCCTGGTTTACTTTGTCTCCTGTTCTGCATTCCTCTTTTTCACCAACCACGGATGGGTAGAGCAGAATCTGCAACCTCAGTTTAGCTTCCCTTTCTTTTGGCAACAGTCTGTATGGTTTTTCTTCAGAGCTAAGACAGCCTTGGGCTTGCTAAGGTGCTTTATGGTGAGCTTCACATTATTGAGCTTGATGACATCTTAAATTAATGTTTTCTTTTAAATTCTTTGAACTGTTATTCTAGACTTCTGAAAACTAGGTAGTTCTTACCAAAAGGCTTTACTATTGCTCCCTGGCCCAAGCAGTGAGCCAGCATTTGAGACCTTGTACGATTGGTTGTTATATGAATGAGTTGATTAATGGTTGAAAATGTTTTGGGGTTCTTTGTTTTGTTTTCTGGTCAGGTAATGCAAAGTCTTTTTTTCACTGAATACCTTATGAGTAAACAACAACAGACAGTTCTTTGCTAACAATTTCTGCGTCTGACTTCTTAGTTACTCCTGCTTCCCAAAGTAGCTGCCTTGACTCCCTTCTGTGGTCTAACACATGACTGTCCTGAGCTTTGCTGGCCCTTTTTTTGCTCTTTTAAAAATTTGCAGCCACTCCAAAGAGGAACCTTGGCTTATAGCATCACTGTTCATCAGATCTGCATACAATCTAGTGCCATTTGTTTCTATGAGAGTTTCTAGCTGTCTCATTAAAATGCTTCTTCCAGTTAGGTTAACCAAGAATTACCTGACTCTAATTAGGCTTCTGTTTGCTTGCAGATCAAACACAGGCTTGATGACTTTATGATTTCCGGTATAAATATATCCTAAACATTTCCAGCGCACAGAAATGTGCATAGATTCCACTTCCCCACAACTAACACAGAAGTTCTCTATTCCTCTTTGGTTTTTCTGGTTTTTTATACTCTTGTAATTTAATATGCAGCAGCGGATGGGTATAGACCCTGCTTTGTACCATAGTCTTGTCTTGATGCTTGCTACATTCTCTGCTTTCTTTGCCTATGCCCAGTGTACCATATTGATGATGATAACTTCTCCTGGGCACACTTGAAAGAAAGGACTGTGGTTTATTCACAAGTGAATCAAAACATTCTGATCATTCTGTTCACTATTTGTCACCGACTTTTTGGCCCTCTCAAAAATAGATAGTTTTTACCAAGCTCCCTCATCATCACTATCATCTGACCTGCACCTTTGGTACTAGCAGGGAAACCTTCAGGCAGATGGCTTTCTGATTTGCTCAGGTCTTTTTCGCCTGTACCAGTGAAGCCTACTCAAAAGGCTGCTCATTAAAATAGTGCTGTAAATAAGTGTCCAAGCTAGAATGATTGACTTCACAAGATAGGTGATAATGGTGTTATAAATTTATTGTATGGTAAGTTTGCCTGCTATGCGCAATCGCTTGCTGACTAATTAAGGTGCTTTTGAAAACATTTCCTTTACACTCATCAAGCCTCAGATTCATCTGTTAAATATGAATTATACTGTAGAGAGAATTCTACATGGTAATTTATAATTTCTCCTCAATACAGCAATTCATCATATCATTTTATATTTTGACATTTAGAGAACTTTTTTTTGTTATTTGCAAATACCTTTCTGTGCACATTATAATACAGGCTCTTACTGATTATTCATGACATACCCTTGGATACTGCTGTTATTTCTGCTACCTACTCTTGAAGCCAAATCAATTTTTTAGAAGCCACGGGGATTGTGACAGTATAGTTCTATCAAAGTGCTTGATCCTACGATCTTTCCCAGGTGAGTCATTCTTATTTATTGGTTAAGCTAAATGTAAGGAAAAGATACTACATTTACAAAGCTGTGAGCAATACGCATATATATATTTCTTTTAAAAGAGAAAAACACATGGATCACAAAACATATGGTATTCTTTCCTCATCTGTCATTCACTAGATTGTGCTTGTAATGTTAAAACTTTATGTACCAGTTTTTCTTCAGCTTCAGTGAACTAGAGATTTTTAGGGCCCTCTGTGTTAGAATAGTCATGAAAGATGTTTTACAACTACATTTGTGTGTTCTAACTCAGGGAACTCTGACATGTATCAGTATTTCAGAGATTAAACATCTCCTTTCATATTTGAAGTTATACTGCTTCTGTGAATCTTACTTTGCTGAAGCTTCTGTCAAGCTGTAGCAACATCCATTTTTCAGGTGAAAAAGTATTATTAGAAAAGTACTGTCGAGATTTGAGTTGTCTTTCTATATTATTTTATAACTGCAAATAGGAAGAACCATTCACTGTACGCTGCATTATGATAAACTCTGAATGGAACAGTTAATAGTAATTTATTGGATTGGTCACAAATCTGAAAGTTTGTTGGGATGGATAAGCAGAGTTTTCAGATATGAATTTAGTAAATATGGCCAATAAAATTTAGCTGTCGAAAATTCCTAACTGATAAAATACAGAAGTACCTAAGCTGTCTTTTAACAGATTTTTTTTCCCCCCTCAGTCTAACACTGTGGTTTAGGGGCAGTGAGTATTTGAAAGAATGTTACTAGCATTGCAAAAGTACCTTTTTTCAGCACAAGTAACACAGAGCGTGGGTGGCTACAGTGGGAAGTCAGATGTGTGGGTATACGCTGAAAGGAACTTCTGCAGGAAGAGGTGTGATAGAAAGAAAACCTATAATCCAAACGTATTTGCACAAAGGCAATAATTAATAGTGAAAGGTTCTATTATAAACCATGGATTTTCATAAGAAGCTGTCCTATTTCTTCAGAAATGGTATCTCTAAGTACCTTTTTTCCTATACTTTGAATGGAAAAAAAAAGTTAACATCTTGAATATAAAAAAATAACAAAAACAAACAGAAAGAGCAAAAAGAACCGAGGTCCTGTACGATACAAGAAAGAAAAGGTTCCATGTCTGACAAAAGGAGTGAAGAGAAAAAAAAATTATATGTGGTTTGGTCATGGCCAAGTTTCTTATGGTCAGGGGCCCTTTTTTCCCAGTGATGTGTTCAGGTCAGGCCAAAAGAACTACATTTCTTGGCATTTCACTTGATATAATAAAATGCTGCAGGATCTCCCCCCATTTCTCCCATAGCACACTTACTAGATTAGTCCAAACTCCTCTACTCAGATCTGGTAGATGCGGCATATGGGCTACCAGCTGCCTGTAAAACACCGGTTATCTTCATTTTACAGCAGGAAGAAAGCCTTTTTAGTTAAGCATTATATATATATATATATTCTATTAGCATGCCTATTTTTATTTTAATTTCTCTCTTATCTCTCAACATATTTAGATTTTAGATCACGAGTTTTGAATTGTTTTGAACTAAACAAACAGAAATGTCTTTGCAGCAGTATGCTGCAGCTTAAGAAGATGCCATGTTCTGACCTATGACAGAGAGAGGAGAACATCATACCTATTCCACAGCATTCATCTGAGGCAACTAACTAAGGGATGTTTCTCAAGCACTGAGTGAGGACGGGATACGTTCAGGAAAAGCTGGCTGACCAGAAAGAACTATTGGCAGAAGCTGAGGAATACTGGTTACTACTACTATTTGCACAATGCTTTAAAGCCAGGTAGCCATGAGAGATTTAAAATTCCAGCAAGTTTTTTGCTATTTCTTGCTAATGTGGTTCTTCTCTGACTTTTTCAGTGATGACTGTCCATAGAGTCACTTAGAAGCCCGTTACCATTTCTAGAACGTTTCTAACAGAGTGAATAATACCAATACATTTTAATTATTCCAGGACTGCAGAAAACTATGTACAACTTACTACAGATATAAAACTGTAAAGCTTTGTGTTCTTTGGTACTGTGATGCTATCAGTTGTGCTATTGGATATAAAATTTTTAGTTACATTTCATAGAATCATAGAATCATAGAATGCTTTGGGTTGGAAGGGACCTTTAGAGGTCATCTAGTCCAACCCCCCTGCAGTGAGCAGGGACATCTTTAACTAGATCAGATTGCTCAGAGCCCCGTACAACCTGACCTTGAATGTTTCTAGGGATGGGGCCTCCACTACCTCTCTGGGCAACCTGTTCCAGTGCTTAACCACCCTCACTGTAAAAAATTTCTTCCTTATATCTAGCCTAAATTTCCCCTCCTTTAGTTTAAAACCGTTACCCCTTGTCCTGTCACAACAGGCCTTGCTAAAAAGACTGTTCCCATCTTTCCTATAGGCCCCCTTTGAGTACTGAAAGGCCGCAATAAGGTCTCCCCGCAGCCTTCTCTTCTTCAGGCTGAACAACCCCAACTCTCTCTGCCTGTTCTCGTAGGAGAGGTGCTCCAGCCCTCGGATCATTTTTGTGGCCCTCTTCTGGACCCACTCCAACAGCTCCATGTCCTTCTTGTGCTGAGGGCTCCAGAGCTGGACGCAGCACTCCAGGTGAGGCCTCACCAGAGCCGAGTAGAGGGGCAGAATCACCTCCCCCGACCTGCTGGCCACACTTCTTTTGATGCAGCCCAGGATACGGTTGGCCTTCTGGGCTGCAAGCGCACACTGTTGGCTCATGTCCAGCTTTTCTTCCATCAGTACCCCCAAGTCCTTCTCTGCAGGGCTGCTCTCAATCCCCTCATCCCCCAGCCTGTATTGATATCGGGGGTTGCCCCGACCCAGGTGCAGGACCTTGCACTTGGCCTTGTTGAACCTCATGAGGTTCACACAGGCCCACCTCTCCAGCCTGTCCAGGTCCCTTTGGATGACATCCCATCCCTCAGGCGTGTCAACTGCCCCACTCAGCTTGGTGTCATCTGCTAACTTGCTGAGGGTGAGAACATTTCCTGTTCAGAGACTGTTTAAAGTTTCAGAATGGCAGATGGGTGCTTTTTTATCCTTACAATGAGAAGTAATAAGCAGCAGTACAACACTCACTAACAGGTTTCTGTGTTTTTTTACTGAAATAACAACTATTGAAATATCAGTATCTATTCATTGGATTTGTTCATCTGTATCTCCACAGGCCATAGATGTCCTTGGCCTGTCTATTTTTTTACCAGATGGCAGTCACAACTGCTTTTTTGTCCACTTGTTCCATATTTATATATTTCAAACAGATTTTTAAATGGATCTCATGGCCTATTGTGATCATTTAAAACATTTATATCAAAAACATTTCCCCCCCCATGTTTTAAACAAATAGAAATAAACCATTCTTCCTTAGCTAATACATTCTTATACTTTTTTCTCTGTAATTCTGTGGGATAGATTTTTCAGGAAATTATCCTCTGGATATCAGATCTTTAGAGAAACACGGGCTGGAAATTAAGAACAGAACTGATCAAATCAACTCCCAGGTTCATATTTTTTCCTCTAGGGGTGGGAATATTAACCAAGCAGACCTAACCAAAAAGATGAACTATGATGAAGAAAAAGGATGCACCTCTGTAGCATTCTACTTAAAATCATAGTGTAATTTAGGTCGGAAGAGGCCTCTGAAGATCATTTAGCCCAACCTCATGCTCAAAGCTGGGTCAACTTCCAAGTTAGAGCCAGTTCCTGAGGAACTCATCCAGTTGAGTTTCAAAAATCTCAAAAAAAAAGGCAATTCCACAACTTCTCTGAGCAGCCTGTTCCAGTGCTAAATCACTTCTCTAAACCTCCTAGCTATGCCCTTGCTAATACAGTCTTTATCACCACAAATGTACAACTGCTGACTCATGTTCAACTTGCTCACCGGGACCGCAGGTCCTTTTCTGCACAGATGCTATCTAGCCCAGGTCCTTTTCTGCATAGATAATATCTAGCCAGTTGGTCTCCTGTTCTTTCTCCCCTCCACTCTGAAATTCTCCCTTCCTTTCCCCATAACATTTCACTCAGTTGTTTTTTGTTTTTTTTTTTTTTTGGTAAGGGACTGTCTGCTGGTTCTGGAAATATAAACTTACCATGTGTGTCCTCTCTCTGCTATAAAACTTCCTGTTAAGCCCGTGGGGTTGTGAAGGACTGCAAGGCCTATGCATTTTGTTTTTCCTTGGTGAATCCTCCAAAACCTGCTGATCTGAAGGAGCTCAACCACCTCCCTGAAGGTGAAATGGAAGCCTTCATGTCCTCATGAAGTAATATATAAAAGTTCTCCAGGTGTAAAATTTATTTTTAATTTGAGATGTAAGAACTATTTTATTAGATTCTAGAAGTGGTCCTTGGTTTTTTCTCTCACAATTCACCTTGTATGTTTTTTGTATATGTAGCTTCTAAAAGTGTTTAGGAGATTCATCTTAGAAACTACATAGGAAATATAATCAGCATACTACTAAAACCTTCAGAATAGATTTACTTATGGATAGTGAAATGGGGACAGTGAAAACATTATAGGAATAAGAGAGTTCCATGTTGCAGTGGTAGAAAAGGAGCAGAAAGGCTATGGAACTAATTGTATAATAAGTTATTAAAAGAACTGCTATGGTGACAGATGGAAATAAACACTGCTGCATGAATAATAATCATGTTTTTCCCTACCCAAAGATCAACTCTAGACATTCTGTCTGAATTAATCTTCCTTTAAATTAAGAAAAAAAAACTAAACAGAAAACAAAAGAATTAATGATATGCCTACATGTCTCCTCTGTAATATGCCATAGTAACTTCCCTCAAAAATGGAGGCTATCCTTGTGTACAAAACATTTAGGAATGTACATGTATATGACATAAAAAGCAGAGAGAAATAACATACCTCATTACATCAGTAAGAATTCAAAGAATAACTGCAGCTAAAAAAAACCCCTACAAAAAAACAAACAAAAAACCTCCCCAAAACCTGTCAAAAAATGGATTCCTCACAAGAAATTAATTAAAAGAAACAGAAGTGCATTATGCATAGAAATTACGGTCACATGAAAATAGAAGGCACATACTGATACCTTTATGTATACTAGTACTCCCCCTCTGTCTGTATAAATAAATGACCCTCGCTTTCTTATTCTCTTCCTCTCTTCACAGTTTCTTCAAATCAAATGAAGATTTTCAGGACAGCCATTATTGTTTTCTGTGTATTTGTACAGTATGTGAACTCTCAACGTCTGAGATCTCTAGTGCACTGTTATAACAGAAATAAGAACTGAAGTAGTAATCATGCTAACAAAGTAGGGGGATAATTCTGTAATTTTTACATAAGTGTAAGATTCTGAATCACATTGATTCTTAAATAAGTTCTGCCAAAAAGTGATGAATACAGGACCAGGCAGGTGGTACTTCAAATCTTCTCTGTGTCAGTTCTTTTGTTTTCCAGCTGCCAAGGTTTATGTGTTGCTTATTTCAAAGTGGGAACTTTTATATTTTCCATTTTGTAAAGCACTAAGCATATTCTTTGGCCTAAATAATGAGTTCTAAAAGAGAAACCTCCCTCAGACTTCGGCTATCAGAGACATGCATTGATCTTGTTTGTATTGCTAGATGGTTCAAGTCTGATTTGTTGTATTGTTATGTCTTTAAGCCTGTGAGGTTAAACACCTGAAACTATTTTAGTTTCTGAATCGAGCAAAGCTAGTCCTATTGCAAAAAACAGGTATTTCATGTACCCAGAGGTCTGAAACAATTCTATGTCTTTGCTAAGTAATTAGCATGACTTTTCCCTAAGTGTAGCATATGGCAGGCATACTTGTAAACATACCCTAAGATGCCCTTTTTATTGCTGAGTTCTGAACTGAGCTGGAATTTCATGTACCTATATTATTTTTATATGATAGCCATTACAATGACATTCATATTTTAATATTACCTATGACAATACCAATGATTTGAATTCACTCTGAAAATTTTGTCACAAGTATTCTGTTATACCTTGTGTTCAGCTCTGGGTGGGTACTCAGACAAGTGCAAGTTGGGCAAAACAGTTTTCTGAAAGCACAACCAATACAAAGGCTTCCCCAACCAGTCTGTCACAGGGTGAAGATTCACACAGGCTCCACTTTCAGTGTCAGTATAGCAAGTGAGTGAGAGTCTTTTCAGAGGTATGGCTGAAGAACAGTCATGTTTTAGAAATCAAGGTGAGAATACCTCTGGGGACAGACTAAATGAGAACTGAATCCAGTATCTGTAACTGACCCTCCGGAGAAATTTAGCACGGTGCTGAATGGCAGCTGGGACCTGGGCACTAAACTGTGAGAATTAGGTGTTGAGCAGATATAAGTTGCTTATTCATCTCGCACAGGTCTTCCTCTCTAATGCAAGTTTCATTCAGAAAGCAGCATGGAAGTCTCACACTGCTTTTGTGCGTTGCAAGTGTTGAGTTTGTTACTCAGTAGCTCTTACTTCAGTGAGCTTTTCGGAAGAAAAAAGCAAGCTGTCTTCAACAAGATTCAGTTAGGTAGTCTAACAGAGTTTTGTGGGTAATTTTTATAGAGAGTTAGACATGCTAGAGATGCAATTTTGGGAAACCAAGAGCTTAAACAGTCATACTGTCACCACAGGCTAGAAATAATCTCTTTTGTGAAATAGGAAAAGTCTTCACTGCTATCCAGCACCAGGATTAACTTTCCATGTGACCCTGTAAAAATTCTTTTTTCCTCCTCATCTTCCCCTTCTCCTGCTTTTCTTTTGGCCGATGCTTCATGCTTAAGCTCTCAATTTGGTTTAGATAGATAATTCTTCAGTACCAAATAATTCACTCTGTACTGCAATGTTCTTTACACATTTACAGCACATACAAATGATGAATAATACCATCATCTTTCAGTGAACAACAGACTTCTAGTTTGTATACACAGTGCAAACCAGCATTTATCTAGATTTTATATTAAAATCAAAGGGGAAAAATAGGCTTTTAAATAGCTACTTTACAAAGTAGAGAGAGAAACCTCCTGCACCTGCAATACCTCTAGAACATAAAATGTTCTGACTTGGCTCCAACTGCTGTGAGCAAATCCTTGACTAGAGCTTTGAATGGTGGGAGATCAATATACTTCGGAAGAATTGATTTACCTTTTCCCCCACTTTGGAACATCCAAAATGTCAATCTCCCTTCAAAACGTAGTTTAAGAAACACATATATTTCAGAGGTAGTTCAGATGAGCTTCAGACACATAGAAGCTCAAGAGAAGGTTGAACTGTAAGTAATTAATCAATTTGGGTTTTTTTTGTTTATTTTATGTGTCTGTGGAGGAACACAGGGAGGAAACTCCAGGGAGGAAAAAATCCAACAGATCAGATCAGCTTGGTGACCACCATGATCTCTGTTAAAAAAATTATAATCCCTTGACATCCTGCAGACACCCTTGACACCCACCCATTTTAGGATTGCCCCACATTTAGCAACGCTGCTAGTTTCTGCAGTACATTAAGCCTCCCATTGCTATTTTCTGCACAATACAAAATTGCTTATCTGTAAAGGCACCGTGACTTGAATGATCCGTTTGCAATTAAAGTAGAACTATAATGCATTTTCCCCACCTCCCACATACCTATTTTTACCACTTTCCTTGTTCTGACTCACAGAAGATGTGAAGGGAAGTGCTGAGGCCTTGCCTAACATACAGTGTCCCCGGAAACCACCGCCCTCCCACTCAGTTTGCCTCTGCACAGGAAGTACTGTGCAAGCAAGCTACTGCCATCGCGTGCTGCGTACCGGGGTGTGTCTTTGCCCAGGATCCACCTCATAATAGCCATATTGAGTCCTCAGGACTTGATATATTACTATTAACTCAGATGCTTATGCTGATGTATCGTATCTACCAGCTAGCTCAATTCTCAGAGAGCTCTAAGAACTGGAAGTTGCGGGAAACTGTTTTTACCCTACACAGATCCCACAGTGGCAGGCAATCACAATAGCTGGGACACTCTACATTTGGAAAGCAAAATAATGAAGAAGGGGACAGTACACTTACATAAGTAAAAGTGCCAAAAGAGAAAGGTTGCCATAAAATCTGTGTCTTTACATTTTAGGTGTTTCCCTCCCATGCCATGTTAGAAGCGTAGATACTCAAAGTTCCTAAATTCCAAAGTTCCTCAAAGAAACCTCCCTTTCTCCCACTCATTACCCCTCCCCAAGAACTTATGCTCTATTTCTGTGTTTTACTGTGTGCAAACACTGGAAAAAGAAGCAGTCCTGCAGGTTAGGGACCTGAGTGCAGGCCTCCCTTCTGCCAGAGAAGAGCTCTTATCACTCATCTCAAGTCAATTTTTTGCTTATAAGTTTCTTTACTGGCTCTTAAAAACTTGTAATCAGCAGGAATCATGCAGTAGCTCAAGCCTCTGTGCTCAAACCTCACAGCTATTTAGAGGAAATGAAATTGGTCTGAAGAAATACTCCTGGAGGGGCAGACCCACCATCTCGGTCCATTTCTGATTTCTCTTCAGCCCTGATCCTGGAATCCGAGCTCTGACCTTCTTGTCTTTTAGCCTTGATTCCTACTGGTGATCATCCTGCCTAGATCTATTTCATTTCTGCCTGCTCCTCACCTTGGACTCTTCTGGTTGACTTGACTGACTTCTGCGTATCTTTTTGCTTTTTCCCTTTGGATCGATGAATGTGGACTCTGTAGCACCCAAACTGGGCCTTATATTTGTCCTTGACCATTCTTTGCTTTGAACTGCTCCTTCCCTTGTCCTTTCCAGTTCTTGGCTTTGATTCACCCTGACTGTTGTGCATGGTTTGTCTGCATATCAAATCCAGCCCAGGCCTAACCATGGATATATCCTGAGAGTCCACAGCCCATAACAGCTGAGTCAATAGGCTATATAGTGCTGAAGTCATTCTGTGGACCTGGGGAAAGAGTCTTCTGTATTCACATACTAAGACAGCAGGTATATCTTTTTATAAAATTCTTACTGAGTCTGACAAATGGATAAGTCACTCTTATCAACCCAATATATAATCACATTACAGCCATTTCAGGCAAGTTGAAAAGCATATGAAAAAATATTAGCCACTTCACGCTAATAACACTTTTGAAGACCAGCTTCATGGAAATGGGATGAACTATATTCCAAAACATGATGTAAACTGAGCCATGAAATAAAAATTGCCATTTCATTAACATAACAATTAATTAACTCATCTTTCTTTCTAACTATGATATATCATTAATTCTAATTGAAGTATTTCTTCTCATTAATGGATGTCCATATGTATCATATGACTATTCATAGGATTTTGGACAAGAGTATTTAACTCGTTTTCAGATATGATGCAGAAGACTACAGTGTTGTATACATTCTAAATGTAATAAATGCAAAATACAAAAACAAATAGCTAAGAATGCCGTGTATTTGAGGATGTTTTTGATCAGATAAAATATATTATATTGTGGAAATTTTCAATAAAAATAGTTGAAATTGAATTGTATTTGCTCATATGTTGCATAAATACTGAACTTCAATAGAGTTTTTTTTTAAACTCTTTTTAATTTTACAGTGAAATCTCTTTGATGGAATGTCCAGCTTCTCTACTTACAGAGCATAAAATGTACCAAGTATGCAACGTTTTTATCTCACTGAATGACAAATACTATCACCTGCGTTAAGGTGCAAATCTATTCTGCTACTTGACAAAGTAAACCAGGATCACTGTGTCTTAATAGTTTCCTCTGAAGACTGGGAAAGTCCAGTTTTTTGAAAGTGAAGCTGGGGAACTATGCGTGCACTTTTTGGAAGGGGGGAAAAAAGATCCTGGAAATAGTTGGTGCAGTAGAGGGCTATGTCAAGTTATCATAGCAGATTATGAAATACAGGGCTCTGGTGTTTGGCACTGCTCATTAAAGAAATTGAAGTAGCCTTAAAAATACAGAAAGATCTAAAAGCCAGTTTATGTTGTCACAGGGATTTCCATAGGAACTGTTGTCACATTACCCATTAAAATCTCAAGTCTTTTTTTTTTTCCTTATGTCCAAGACTTCATATATTGGAGTCATATTCAGGGCTGGGCGTAGGAGTTGTACCTGAGCAAGTCACCAAGGGGAAAAAAAGCTCTAATACTAAGCTGCTGCTGTGGGATGTCCCTTCTAGTGTGACTTCATTAAGCACAGGGTCCTGGTAAGTAGCACAAACTTTTATTGTTTAGTGAAGTACCACAGCTTCTCTAGAGAGATTAGAAATTAAGGGATCATAGAAGAGGTGGGTCACTTACATCTGGTATGTTTAGTCACGGAGCAGGGGAGTTCTACGAATGAGTGCTACACAAGGCTAGATGGAGTGGGACATGACCAGCTCTCTGAATCTATCTTTCTTTGGCAAATCTATGGCTCTCATTAAGTTCTTTATTTTGTGAAGCCTCTACACTGGAGAGACAAAAATAATTTTCTTCAAATATATGGGGCTGACAGTACTGGCCTAATAATCACTTTCCCCCAAACCTTCCTGTATATCATCTATTTCTAGCTGCTTATAATTTTTCATAATCTTAACTGTTAGTGAGTTAACTATTAGTCACTTAACTAGTGAGCATCTTCCTCATCCTAGATTTTTACAACTGTTTAGAAAAAAATTCCAAACAGCAGTCATTTCTTAGAATAAATCAAGGGGAAAAGTACATAATTTTCTCCTCCTAAATTGAATGGAATAACCTTTATTTGAGATGCTGAAATGAACCATGAATTAAGGCAAGGACTGAGAATTTGACTGAAACTATACTTTTTGACATAGAAATACTTCTGTCATCCCCCTGAAAATCCTCCTGATTCTGGTTTAGTTGTAGGCCCTTGAAGCATTCTGGCAGGTTTAAATATTTGAATACATCTTAATCTAGAAATCAGTTTGTTTAATCTAGAAATCAACTAAATCTGTGCTGATTCTGGCATCATGCCTCTTTGTGATGACCAGACTACCATCCACACAAAATGACTATTTATATTGCAAGCCAGTACACTCTGGACTGAGATGAGCACACTTTCTTTGTATTGACTGCAGCCAGCTTCCTTTTATCATGTTTTTGGTTCAGATATAACACCTACTATCCTCATGAAAAATAGAGGAGAAAATACTGGATGAAAAATTTAACAAACAAGGAAGCAACAGCTGGAGTGAGTGGGAGAATTGTGGACTGGAAAAGGAAATGTAGTGAGATTAGAATAAAGGGAAAGCTGAGAGTAGGAGATGGGGTGGGAAGTGGTCCACAGAAATTTGTACATCTAACTCTGTGTTTCTTACTTAATGGATATAATGTCCTGTCAAAATTTTTAATCACAAGTCACAAGATTTTGTTCTTTGCATTTATTTGAGGGGTGAAAGTAACACTGCTTCCTCGTTCTTGATATGCTGTACATGGGTATTGGTCAAATTCTGTATGAAGTGTTGAAGAGAAGTTCAGAGATTACTGATATTAAATGCAAGTTACTGCCTTGTTATGGTTATTAGTGTCATTTGTTCCTTGAAATTTTTGAGATTGCTGAGGCTTGAGTAGACTTTGCTGTTCTGGCATATCAAAGAAGTTGGACTGAAATGCCATTCCGACATACAGGATTTAAATCCTAATTATTAGTGGACATCCAATTTGTATATATTACAATATACACTTTAAAAATTAAACATTTAAAATAACGTCATTTGCTTATATCTGCCAGGACTTCATGTCCCATGTGCTTCCCACTAGAATAAATGATGCAAGAGCTTTACATACAGTAAGCTGCAAAGGAAAATGTAATCAAGCTTACATGCATTACTGCCCTTTAGAGCCTAAAAACCTGAAAGTTTGTTTTATATTAAGAATGTCAGTCTTATCTTCCCCCAAGGACTTGTTAGGAATTGGAGAACTGGCGAAATGTTGATATCACAGGAGAGTGACATTGGAACAATGAAATGAAGGAATTTTTAGTTGCAACGTGTACTTTTGGCCAGAGGGAGAGGATGTCATTTGAACAGTATAGAGAGTAAGCAAATTTTGTAAGAAGTCCTCCAGCAAAATCAAGGATCAGGAGGTAGAAACACAAGGATCTTTTTTTCTCAACTTTTTGTCTTTGACACACAAAAAAAGAAAAACAGAAAAAGAGCAATTTAAAATACAGATTATAGTTAAATAATACAGCTTTCTGTTCTTGCTTTGTATGTTAACAGCCTTCTAAGCTTTGGCAAGAGTCATCCTGAGCTTTGAAGTCAGGTTTTAGCAGAAAAATAAATAAATCCAAAATATCCCCAAACACTTAATCTTTCAAAGCAATATGAGGAATATAGCTGTAATGTTTCAATATTTTAAATTTGCTTCCATCTGAAGTGGTTCAAAACCATGGCTTTCAAGTGGACACAGGAAAGTACAGAGTGTCTCTCTCTTAATTCCCTTCAATTTTGAGGTCTAGTTGCCCAGCTTTATCAATGTAAAGCCCAAAAGACAAAGAATTTTTTCTGAAAAAATTATCAGCACATAGCCCATCTCTTCATTTGCCAACAGATTGACCTGAATTTTGCAGAGGTGTCCTATGCACCTCTGGAATTCAACAAAAATAACTGCAATTAATATTTCTTCTGCCATATGCCACCTTACAGTAGAATATTTTATTGATGTCTTGTTTAAAATTAGGTTTTTAAATTGATGATCTTTTAGAAAATAAAAACATTTTTCATGGCTAGCAGGAGGTGCACAAACATGTATGAAGACCAGTTGCATTCAATTTTAAGACTTGGTAACTCAGATAATTATGCAGAACTAATTAACTCAAAATCTGTTTATCAACAGTAGTCTGTAGCTCCAGCATTTCATTCCAGAGGCATTAACAAAGG
>VYZW01027709.1:1917-13700 GCA_013401315.1 Balaeniceps rex | reverse complement strand
TTAGTTTTCTCTTGAGAATGGTTCCCCCTCACACACACACACACAGAGGTAATCCGTAGTTACTTGTGGGACCTGTCTCATATCATATGTGTCTCTTGTCCATCCTGTGCGTCGCAGAGGAAGCAGAGGTGGGGGCCTGCACTTGACTGTCAGGGAATGGGAGGCCTAACATAAGACTGTTCTGTATGTCTACTGCTTATATTTTTAATCAAAAGGTGTTTTAAATAAAGTACGGAGATCCGGTTGGTAAGGAATTTTCCTGGTTTCAAACTATACCTTAGTTAAGTCCAAAAAAGTTAGGTGAGATGGAATTCTCTTCAGCTGGATAGAGCACAGGCTGTTTCTGAAGTCCTTGAATAATACATTCTGTGCCAGCACTGAGCTGGTTTACAAGATCAGGTATTAAGCAGCTTTGTTGCCTGTCATAGTTGATGTCTGCAGCTGTACTAGTACGATAGCTGGCTGTAGAGAATTTTCATTCAGCGGAGCTTTAGTCTTAAAGATTTATAGCCATTTTCTAGTATGTTCTCAGAAGGCTAAATGAATAACTTTATAAAGNGTGTAGAAAACCAGGATGTAAAATTAAGAGTAAGTAAACATAAAAAAATATTTCTAAATTTTCCTTAAGCAACAGGCTTTGACAGATCCATAATCAAATAACTGATCAGGAATAATTCCTTAGAACTTGCTTTTAAGTCTTGGCTTTCTTACAAGATTACTGCAGTCTGCCATGTAGTTTTTCTTTTCTAGAAACCCTTTCCAGCTTTTGAGGAAAGCAAAAATCACGGATCACTCTGTACACTCCAGCTGGAGAGAGCAGTGGAGTTTCAGTACCATTCTTACCCAGCCACTGCACTTTTTACACCCGTCAGATCTCTTTGCTTGCTTTTGCTGGTGGTAGCATTCCCATAGTTTTCTGTCTGCCTTTTGTGTAAGCGGTATTTGGTTAATTAATTTGAAATACGGCAGTGAGGCAGGAGCGCCTTGTGAAGCTTTTTACTAGTACTGTCACTTCAAGTTATTTCCAAAACTTGCTTGTTACTTACAAGTCCTGGGAAAAGAAAATCTCCCTCCTTCACTGCGTATCGTGTATATTCGCTAGAGGAAAACTGTTAAGATGTACACACGTTTTCAGTGTGGCCATGTTGTTCCAGTCCTTCTGCATCCTCACTTTCTCCTGAAAATCGTTCAGGAGGCAGACTAGTTATAAGACCTTTAATGCCACCAGCTTCTTCGATACTTTTACTCTTTCTTAGACCAGATTTATGAGAGAGAGCAGTGAGATGGAGTAAAAAAGAATTGTCAGGCCCTGGAAGAATAAGATTCCTATTACTCTTGACAAAGAGCTTTGTATTATGAATTCTGCTTTCTGTTTTATTCCTAAATTCTGATCTACCTTTCCCTTCTCTTTGCTGTCCATGATGACTTGGTCTGCTGCCCCAGAGAACTAAGTCATTCAGAAAAAGGAAAGAGAACAAAACCTGAGGAATCTAGGAGAAAGGAGAAATCGGTTTTCCTGAGGGAAGAGAGGAACTGTTAGCAAAGCAAATCTCCAGAAAGCTGAAACAGAGTGGAAATGTTTTGTTTCTTTGGGAATGCAGTCTGTAATTCTGTTGCTATATTAAGCAGGGTATTTGGTTAGAGCGGGTTATTAACATATGTTTTGTTTTAAAATTTAATAAGTATTCATGATTAGTAGTGAACCCGTTGATTTCTAGGATATGGGAGTAATCTGTAAGGAATTAAAACCAAAGTCCAATTCCTTGTAGAAGTTGATGTTCCATTGAGCTAACGGGAAACAATTATTGCTGATTATAGGCATATCAGAGATTATGCTATGCGGAGTCACCATAGCAAAAAAAGAAATCTCCATTTTCTCTTTGCACACAAGACGGTTTTGGCTTAAGACATAACCAACGTTTTGCCAACAAATCATTTTGAAACCCAAATGGAAGCCTGAAGTAAAATTCCAGTTCGTGGATAAACTGACATTTAGTCTAGTGACTTGACTGTTTGCCCATTTTCTGACTGCATGAATAAATTTATCTAAGAATTGTGTATATGTTGAAATAGTGCATCCTGAATGTTTTTTTCCTAAAGGTGTTGAATGTTGTAATCTACAATATATTGTATTTTCTTTTTTTTTTTTGTCTGGCTTAATTTCTCATCTTAATTTGGGAAAAATCTGGCTAGACTAGGTAGGTGTAAAGAATGGAAAAATGCAAACTGAAGTGAGGAAGAGTGCAAAATAGGTACTCTTCGAACATTGGTATCTGTTGGTACTTTTAACTAGGCAATAAACAGGCAATGAAGACTCTACTGATTCTTCGACTAAGAGAGGGAATTAAGGAGATGCACTTTCCTCATTACATGCCCCAATGGCATATTGCTGGCAGCTGGATATTCATCTATGAGCACCAACAATCTATAGCATCCAAACGATTTTCTGTTTGCAGAAAGTGTCTTTGGCTATCTGACTGCCTTGGCAGATAGTCCAAACGCAGAATGGGGATGGAGGCTGAGTGACTGTCCGCCTGTGAATACTGGCTTCTCCAGGTTGCTTGAGATTTGGTGTCAGTATACCAGTAAGAAATGTTAATGTGGCTTCCCTGCATGACTTGTGAAGATTAGAGGATATTAGTGTTCATTCCCTGAATTTTGCTTTAAGTTCTCAGTGGAAAAAAAGTAAAATTAAAATTCCCCAAGATTCATATATAGTCCAAGTGAGGTTTTTTATTTGGGATCCCTTCTTATTCTGAAAAGACTATCAAGAAGAAATGAAACAAACCTCTAATATCTAGAGGGGCCAGGTTGGTTGTGTGGAGAGGGAAAATGTAACAGTAGGAACGAGCATCATCAGACAGGACAGAAGAGACCACGCACAGACTTTTAACAAACAGTCTAAGAGAACTTCCTTAAAATAGACTTTGGAGATATTTATAGAAACTAGGAAAAGGAATGTCTTCTGCTCTCTTGCCAAGTTCTGTAGCTGTACAATACTGTGCAATAGCTTGTAACACAGAATGCAGTTTTGATAGGAGGTCTTTTTAGGAGTAACTGATCCCAAATAAAAGAAACCAAAAGGGATGAGTTCATTAGCTTAAAGGTATTCATGCCAATTAACAAAGTTAAACTGCTTTTAGTGGTTGCAAATCACTTCAGAGGAAAGAGATAAAAATTGTATTGTCCCTATTTTGCTGTCAAGCTACTTTGTCATACACCAGGATTTTCTTTTCCTATATAAATGAGTTTTGCTGTGGCCCATATATTTCTTCGCTAAATACAGAACTGAAGAAATTAGACCAAGGCAAGCAACTGAGGCTTTCAAAGATGTCCCTGTCCTTTCTCTAGACTGTACTGGCCAGAAGGCAATGGGATACTCTCATGTCTGTATTCCTTTGCCTTTGCTCATGTCAGTGGCAAAATATATGCAGATAATTCGTTGAACTTTTATTGCATGGTTTACTTGCCACAGTGTTTACTGTGCTTATTCTGCTGGTTTTTTGGATGAGTGTGCCACTGACAGGAGTTACTTTAAGTGGTACTATCATACCCTGCCTGATCTGAACAAAGCAAAGCAAGAGACAGTTTGGATATATTTTATTACATATCTCAAATAATTCAGACCGGAAAAGTTTTCCTTTTGAGGCCGTATTATGTGAATTGCTTCTTCTTTTATGATGCTGTTTAGGTTGTGACTGTATTAGTATTCCAGAAGGCTAAAATTTTTGTGATTTAAAATAGAAATGAAGTATTTTAGCAAGGAAGCATTTTCTACAAGAGAATCTTCAGATATGTCTCGTTGGAAAAATGCAGTTGTTTAAATGATTTATTCCATATCAGTTGCTGGTTAATGAATGTAAAAATTCGTTTGTTCCTACATTGTTTGACAGACTGCCATTACCAGATCATAAATTTGTGGGCTACTGGAAAGTCAATCAGCCGGGGAATGCACAACAGAAACTGCTGTGTCCAACAGAAACTCAAAAAATAGATGTAAAGGTTTGTCTTTTTTTTTTTTTTTAATTCATTTAATATTGTTTTTATGTATTGGGATGTGAAGAATCTAAAATGTGATTAATTTATTCAGAAAAAAAGAGTATATACAAAGTGTGGTCCTGTTACCGGTTCTTGTTTTTTTTATACTGACTAGAAAAATGAACATTTTTGTATATCTGGCCCTCACAATGTGAGATGTGCTTTAAAATTATTAAGTTTGGTCAGAAGTTCTTGAAAAGAGGTTTTTATAAGGATATTGAAAATACCGTATTTGAAGGAACTTTGTAGCTGTTTTGGATGCTTGGAGGTGGCCAGTTTCAGGCCCCAGATCTCAATTTTTGGATAAGATCAAAGACTGAAAAGAAAGCTGTTTTCTGTTTCTATTTTGCATGCAGCTGAATTCTTATGGGTCTTTGGCACTGCCAAGTTTGAATCTGAACCTTTGGTACAATTTGACCTGCAGCCAAACCTTCTAAGTCCTTTTCAGCTTTGAGTTCTTGGCTTAACTTCAGTAATTATTACTCCAGTGAATAAGGAAAAACCTGAACTGCTAAAGTGATGTAGGGGTGAGATTTAAACTTTATATAATAAAAAATTGCCATTGAACTTCTTTGAAACAAAAATATTCTGATTTTTTCCTTCTATGGACTGTGTTTTATCAGTACGTGATACCTCCTTCATGTCACTGAGCAGTAGTAGTTTCAAACCAATAAAAGACTAAAGAGGAAAGGCATGATGGTTTCTATACTGTAAAGAAAATGGCAGTATGGACATTCAGAGAGCTTGCAGAAAAGCATTTCCTCTTCCCTTTTATTTATTTAGTAATTGCTCTATTTCAACTGTTAATAGTATTAACAGTCTTGAAGAAGACTTCTAGATTTCCGTAGAGAATGGTGGGTGAAATATTTTAGCAAGCCCTCATTGTTACCATTTGTTTTAGGGCCCTGTGTACTTAAATATCCAAGGATTTCCACTGGAACGACATGAAGCCAGGTCCCTCAGTTTTACAGAAGAACTTGCTTTTTGGACACTGCCTTTGGGTGAAGTTAACTTAGTTTGCGATGTCACGGTAACAAAAGGTGCGGTAAGAAAAGCTAGTAACTTTTGTAGTGATCCCCAATATTATAAATATGTGAAATATCCTAGAAATGAGGAAGGGCTGGGCTGTTGACTTCCTAAGTGCTCACTGATAGCCAGTGGCAGAATATAAAAGGGCAATATGAGGGATTCTAAGTGTAGTAACATCACTTCAGTGCATTTACAATAGTGTATATTTCTGGCTATGTTTGCAATGGAGTATAGGAGTAATACTAAGAATTGGAATATGGGAATGGAGGACATGGAGTATAGGAAAAATAATTTCTCTTTTTGCACTTTTTTTTTAACAGTAGATGTAATACAAAAATAATCAGCCACTGAAATGGGAGCATAATTTCACTGAGACATTGTGGTCTTTGTAAGGATACGCATCCTTCTCAAACTAAGAGAAGGATATGTAATTAAAGCAGAACACAGCCACAAAATTGCAAGTCTGTCTAGTCTCTATGTTCAATACTGTATTGCTTCAGAAAAACAATTCTTTGACTTTTCCTCTCACAGAATCACAGAATCTTTTGGTTGGAAATTACCTTTAAGATCATCAAGTCCAACCGTACCTGTCCACTACTAAACCATGTCCCTAAGCACCTCGTCTACCCGTCTTTTAAATACCTCCAGGGATGGTGACTCCACCACTTCCCTGGGCAGCCTGTTCCAAAATTTGACAACTCTCTCCGTGAAGAAGTTTTTCCTAATATCTAATCTAAACCTCCCCTGGCACAACTTGAGGCCATTGCCTCTTGTCCTATCACTTGCTACTTGGGAGAAGAGACCAATACCCACCTCGCTACAACCTCCTTTCAGGTAGTTGTAGAGAGCGATAAGGTCTCCCCTCAGCCTCCTCTTCTCCAGGCTAAACAACCCCAGTTCCCTCAGCCGCTCCTCATAAGACTTGCTCTCCAGACCCTTCACCAGCTTTGTTGCCCTTCTCTCGACACGCTCCAGCAACTCAATGTCCTTGTTGTAGTGAGGGGCCCAAAACTGAACACAGCACTCGAGGTGCGGCCTCACCAGTGCTGAGTACAGGGGAAGGATGACTTCCCTGGTCCTGCTGGTCACACTATTCCTGATACAAGCCAGGATGCCGTTGGCCTTCCTGGCTACCTGTGCACACTGCTGGCTCATATTCAGTCGGCTGTCAACCAACACCCCCAGATCCCTCTCTGCCAAGCAGCTTTCCAGCCACTCATCCCCAAGCCTGTAGCGTTGCATGGGGTTGTTGTGGCCCAAGTGCAGGACCCGGCACTTGGCCTTGTTGAACCTCATACAATTGGTCACAGCCCATTGGTCCAGCCTATCCAGGTCCCTCTGTAGAGCCTTCCTACCCTCAAGCAGATCAACACTTCCTCCCAGCTTAGTGTCATCTGCAGACTTGCTGAGGGTACACTGAATCCCCTCGCCCAGATCATTGATAAAGATGTTGAACAAAACTGGCCCCAACACTGAGCCCTGGGGAACACCGCTCTCTCTAGGTCAATTCAGTTTTAATACAAATCTTGTAACTTGCAGAGTGCTGTGGGGTTTTTTTCCTGTGCTTATACCAATTAAAATTCTTTCTCACTGGATCAAGCCCGCCTTAGTTACCTATACTACTTGTGTCCAAAGTGAATTGCATCATTGGGAATATTCATAAATGTTTTTAGGGTTCATCATTAAACATGTCTAAACTTTATTGTGTATTATAAACAGATCGCTAATGATCAGTACTGGAATGCTGCCTTTTCTGCTCGTAGCCATAGTTTGAAATCCATTAACAGACTTTTATGACATTGAAATAGAAACTACATGGCTTTGGATCGATTTTAAGAATTGTCTGAAATCAGTCAAGAAGGTGCTATATAGAACGAAAAAGTTCTATATGAAGTTTGCATTCATCACATCTTTAATTATTAAATATATTAATTGAAAGGGAGAATGAGATAGAGAAGGAGGGAGAACCAAGTTTATAAACAAACAAAAACATCTGGACAGATTTTGTGTATGCTAGCAGCTGGCAGGCACTGCAGTCGTATCTACACAAATGTGCCTTGGACTACTTGTTTAAAGAGTTAATTCTGTTGTGGCAAGATTCTGCCTGTTAACGTTTAGTTAGTGTCAAGAGACCATTTCTCTCTTCATGTGTCAACAGTAGTAATTTTGCTGTACGTTTTGCTATATCATCTGCCGAGTTTATGACATATATATATTTCCAGAAGAGCAATGCATGGTCAGTAGCCTTTCATTAATTTTATTTTCTGATTTCAGAAGAGGAAGCCAAAAATGTTCTTTATGTTACAACGTGCAATCCTGTTTCCTTGTACTTCATGAACATTTCTAGTAAGAGTGGATACTTTGTGGATCTTTATGACCTCTTCCCAAGAACAGTTGGAAATGTCTGGCAACCTTTTGTGACTGTGGCACCGCTGGGAAATCCACTCAAAGGTCAAGTGGTTCTACATGAAGAGGAGGTAAAAAAAATTAAAGTACAGCTAAATGTTTAGTGATGAGCAAAGTGGTATCATAAGGGTAGGATTGCTGAGGAGCGTACCTTTATAGATTGAAATAGCCTGGACAACCCTACTCCCTTCTGAATGTTCTCCTTTTCACTATGCTTGAAGCTTGTGAGTTGCCTTCAGCTTTAGTTTTTATGTGGAGATTTTCCTCTTGCACTTTTTAGCTGGACAATGCCCTTTTGCATTCTCGAAGCTGAGTTCTACCTGCTTATCTTATTTCTCTTACTCATAGAGGGAGATTGGCCTTCATGGGAGAAAGGGAGATAGTGAGTTGAGTTTGGGTGTCTCAGTCAAGCAGCATACGTTTGCAAAGTGCAAAGTACAAAGTAAGCTGGTTTATGCTGTGAACTTTAAGTTCTGCTCCGATCTTGTCCCCTTTTAACTTTTCGGATAGTATATGAGAGAGACATTTTCTGAGTCACAAAGTAAGATGTTGCTTGTATTTGCTTCGTGCCACTATTTTTGATTTGTTTTGTGAATCCTGATGTTTCTCATTCTGTAACATCTGAAGTACCAAGACCAGAAAGAAGACTATGTCAGCCTTGACATCCAATGTATCAGCAATGCAAATTCAGAACCAGTGATGACTTCAGTGTTGGTTTGACTCGAATCCTTTTTTTAAAGTCAAGTATTGCATACTTTCCACATACTTTCCACTTTCCATTACTATCAGTGAACTGATTGGAACATTTCCAATTCACAACTTCTTTGCCCAGGATTGGGAAGAGACAACAGTTGATACAGTGCTGCTGCTGTTCATTTTTTAATACTAATAGTAGTTTATTATGTTACCTATCAGTCATAGTGATTTGACACGGGCATTTAATCTGGTCGTTATTGTTGGTTGGTTTATCCTTTTCCTTTTGTTGTTCTGAATTTCTTCTGCCCGTTTTTCAGTAGGTGAGAGACTCCGATCTAGAAGAACCTTTCCTACACTGAGTTGGAGTATTAAGTAGTTTTCAGTAATTTCATAACTAGTGTCTCTGCGGTGTACTGTTGTTCCAGGAACATTTGTCAAGCATTGACGCCACTTTCTGATCTCAAACACTACAGTTAAGCTCGATGCCTTATGAGAAACACAATTCTTCTGCCTTTAGTAGAACTGCCTATGCTTTCTTTAGCTTTGTCTTGGACACTTTCCAATGCCAACTGGAAAAAAAATTATTCTGAAGTTACCTGCTTGTGGTGATTGCCTGTGCGCTTGTCTTGAGCAGCTATAGAAGTACCATTTGGGCTATTTTGAGATGCACGTAACACATTTGTTTGGTTCTAAACAATTCTTGGCCTTTTTTGGCGAAGTCAATGCAGGAAATTGTAAAACAGATGGCAGTCTATCTCGTGTCTAAGAATGTTTAGAATGTCTCACGCTTTTTAATATAAAGCCCAGCAACATTCCTTGCTTTCTAAGTCTCTGAAATTCCTACCATGAAAATAATTGTCCTGCTAGTTTTTCTCTGGCAAAGCTTAAATATTGGCAGTTTCAGTCTTGCCTTTCTTAGCAAGTGCTACAGGTGAACAAATCCTGTCTGAAAATAAGCCTGTTTTACACTGCTGGAAAATAATACAGAATTACAATATTCTGAATGCTTTGCATTATCTTGGGACTTTTTACATAGTATTAAACATTAAGATAGACCTTACTCATTGAGTGTGAAAATGTTTCGTTAAACTACAAACTTGGTTGCAAAAAGTCATTGTATACTTAGGACACCATTCAATAGTAATTTTAGACTTCTTGAGGAACTTAAGTAAGCATCTTGCACAGAAAAAATTATGATAAAGGATTCTCTTGTGTATTGCATGTTCATATCCATGGTCTACATTAGTAATTTATTTGGGATTTGGTTTTTAAATGAGGCACCAAAGCACAGGCCAGACGAATGCTGCGGTTGTAGTCTTCACAGCCACTGCTATCCTTCCTTATGTTAGGGCTCAGGTGTTAAAATCTCTGCATTTCTAGTTCCCACTGAATCACAAGAGGGATTCTCAAGTATTTTAATTTTTCCACATAGAGCTTAGGTTTTATTCCCAGCTCTTCCTGCAGTGCGGCCATGGGAAAAATCATGTGCTTTCTTTGTGAACCTGTGGTGTTGGGTTGACGGTTGGACTAGATGATCTTAGAGGTCTTTTCCAGCCTTAATGATTCTGTGATTCTGTAACAAGATGAGGTGGATATTGCTGTATATGAAATTAAATCCATTATTATTGGTGTTAGCGGGTAAGCATATAGTCTAAGCCAATCATCCAAGTACCTTCTGTATCTGTTGGGAGGATAAAGGTGATCTGCAAGAGCAATTCATCGCAGCTAAGGTAGAGCATGGTGAATTGCCCTCTGGAGGTGCCTCTCTCTTTCCATTGGCTACAGAAGGAGCCTTGACATACAGTCAAGATGCCTACCTTCAGGTTACTAAGGTCGCTGGCAGCCTTAAATTCAGAATTTGCAGCATTCACATGTTAAGACAAATAGATTAGTGGTACATCTGTATTTTGGGCAAGGCTCCAAGGCTTAGCTACTTGTCCTAAGGGTGCATCAAACAGATCTTCAAGAAAAACAAGTAATGTAAATGATGTATGTGATGCTTTAGAGGTTTGTCTACGTGTACTTGCAAAAAGACCAAGAAATATTAACAGTATTTGTAGAAATAAGAAGTTGCATTTAATAAACAAAGTCCACTTGGCATCTGGTATTTCATAAATAATATAATCCATTAATCAGACAATACCAAAAGCTAAAGATTTTTCCCAATTTTTTGTTTTAATAAAGGTCTTTGGAGATGAATGTTTCTAAGTTATAAAAAAAGAACGATTTTAAACGGATGATAACCTTATTGGAAAGGATGAGATGATGATACTGTGGCTCTTCAAATAAGCTTGTGTGATTTATTTTCCAGATGACATCCATCTGGATTCAGTAGAGCCCTCCAGTGAAATAAAATGAAAAATCACCATTCCTTCCTGTCCTTTTAAATAAAATTTTACTAAAACTAAACTCCTTGGGGATTTAACTTAATAGCACAAATCAGAGATTTATCTGCTTTTAAGCCACCTTTACATCTTCTTGGAAGAAAGAGTAGATGATTCTGTTCCTCACAGCGGCCATTGGTCTTGGTGAGCACAGCCTGTTTTGACTCTATCTTTTTGTTCAGACTAAGCTGATAGACTTTGAAAAGACTGTTCAGAAATCTCAAGTAATTTCCTCATAAGATGGGAACTGCATTCATCTTTTCAAAGCAGCAATGCCTCTGCCCTGTCCTCTCCACGAGTACTTCAGAACATACCCCTATTTCATATAAAGCTTCATGCCAACCTGTTTCACTTTTCTTTTTCTTTCTGCACCTATTTCACCACTCAGGAGAGTAAATACAGACTGAAAAGAATTTTGATAACTTTATGTGTGATTTTATATGGGATTATAGGAGGAAAATGCAAATGGAGAATTGATTTGCATATAAATTAACTGCACGCTTCGGTTTTTTCTTACAAGCACTTTGCTCTGTTGAAAGGCTACAACTGGATGGACAGAGTGACCTTCAGGCTACCTCAGGGAGCACAACAAGCTTTGCCCAGGCAGTGTCCTGCCAGCATCCTTTAACTCTGCTTTTATCTTTCTTGGTCGGTGGGGTAGGGAGAGTGTCCCACATGCTGCTGGAGCTCTTTCTCAAAGCTCTCAGAAAGCAAGGGAGTGAGGGAGTCGGTGGCACAGAAGCTGACACGGAGATCCACCTCGCTCACTACCTGTAGAAGATGGCAAACATCCTTTAAAAGATGACTTTTTTAACAGTTTATGATCTAGCCTTGAAACACAAGTGGGGACCTGCATATGGAAGTACCTGCAACATACTAGTAGTAACATCTGAAACCTCTAGTCCCCATAATATTCCAATGTATACTTTCAGGAGGAAGGGTGTATTTTCTTCAAAAAATAGTTGACATAATCTTCTTTTTTTAATACTATGTAAGACTTTCCTTTTCTATAAGCACAGCCTATAGAAAAGGAAAGGTGTGCTTATATAGAAAAGTGNAGAATACAAGAGGGTTAAACTGAATTATTTGTACTGTCCCACTCTGAAATTGGAGTGTATTCCTTCCCCTAGCTCTCCTCCCTGTCTGTGAGACCATAAGGAAAAACTTCCCATACCAGCAAAGTGAAATCACAGCCCTGTTTGGTTTAAGGACTTTTAAGAGGAAAATGCT